>JBANRG010000079.1:0-301868 GCA_037954225.1 Stygiomarasmius scandens | reverse complement strand
TCATCGTCATCCTCTCCATCCGAAGCAAGCCCCAGGTTGGAGAATATAGAGGTCGCTATCTTCTTATTCGGCAGAATTCCATGCTTCTCCAATAATTCCTCCACACCTGCTTCCCATCCTCCTCCCCCAGCACCCTCTCTAGCAGCCTCCCAATCAACCCTAACCCAGTTATGTACGAGTTCGCCGTCACGATAGACGAGGACCGTAGGGAGTACATCAGTGTCCACAGAGTCGTCATCTTCATCCGAATAGGGATCCGGCTCGTCCTGGTAGGGTGAAGGCGGCTCATCAAGGCCCAGTTCATCTTCATCGTCATCCTCCCTAAGCCTCCTAAGCGGTCGGTTAAATCCCCCTTTCGTCTTCAGAGGCTTTGAGCTCGGAGACGAAGCAAAACCCAACGCCTTTGCTCTACACCTCAGAAACTTTGTATCAGGATACACCCTTGCCAACTGTGCCAGTGTGTCATCCAAGACAAAACACCTGTCTAGGGAGGGTTCGTATAGATGCACGACGACCCAGACTCCCCTTGCCTCCTTTTCCACTGCCGAAACAAAGTTGTGGACGCCCACTTCGCGAAGGTGCCCGAAACGACCTTCTTTAGCACGGCCGAATACGTCTGTCCTCTCTCTATCCCCTCTCTCCTTTTCTCGTGTTTGACGTTGAGAGGAGAGTTCCCTTAGAATGAGAGGATCAATACCGGCCTTCTCGATATCCCCGCCTTGCTTGAGTATACTCCTCGCCCGTTCTCTCTCTTCCTCAAGGTAAGTCTTTCCTCCAAGATTCGCCTTTTCCATCTTCTTATTCATCTCCTCAATCTCCTTCCTCCTCTGCGCAGATTCCAGCGCACGAGATTCTTGCTCGTCACGAATGACGCCTTTGACACCTGTACGACCTGGACCCATGCCTATACTCGGATTGGTATTGGGGTTTCCGCTGGCGGGGAGGTTGGTGTCGGAAGCGAGCTTGTTTTTGAGCTCTTCGTCGTGCCAGCCCTTGTCTTCTTCGTCATTGTTGGAGTGGTCAGAGTCGTGTGGGGAGGATGGACGGGAGTTTGAGGAGGAGGGGTTGAAGAGTTCGCCGGAGAGGACTAGGGCTTCGATGTTGTCTGATAACTAGATGCATTTTTAGTTGGTTTTGAAATGACTTTTGAAAGAGGCTTACCATCGTAGCTCAGAAAGATAGAAAAAGTAGAGAAAATAGGAAAATGAAACGAAAAACGATGTTGAAAGAGTTTCGCCGTCGGTCGCGTGACGAAATAACGAAGAAACGTGGTCAACACCCGAGATCTCCGAAATTATTCTTTCCTTTTCGACAACGGCGACTATGAATGAACAGAGATAGAGATAGAGAGAGGACAGAGAGGAGGTACGCCTACATTGTGCCTGGATAATGTCTCAGCATACACTACCCCTGGACTTGCCCTGGTACCTGGTAGTCAACAATCGGAAATTTTTTGGCAAGGGGCGCACTCGACGTGTTTACGTTTCTGCAGCTCTTACGGATTCTTGCTAACGAAAGAACTACCGAGGTTACCGAACACCCGAGGATGTACTCGAACGTTCGGCGGCCGCTGTCCTGTATGCTCATTTACGTTCTGGTTCGCTCTGGTCTGCTTGTGCCATTCGCATCATTTTACATTGGCCGCCTGGCGAAATGGCATCGCGTCTGACTACGATTTAGGTGTTATAATTCGGGATCAGGAGATTGCAGGTTCGACCCCTGCGGTGGTCATCAATACGATTAGAGTGGCATATTTTTATCCCCCAAGTCTATAACCGCCCTTCCACGGATTTATGAATTGACCTCAATTTCAGCTTCACGGACGTTCCGAAAAGATGTAATTCCGTGATACCTTGAGAAAGTATGAAGTCTCGGCTCTTTCTGCTTCTACTCTCAATGGTCCAAGCCGCGTAGTAAATCAGGCAACATACCAATTACAAACAATTGGGATTCAATATGGTTTACGTCTGATTCTGCGCAACCTACTGTTCTTTAGCCGCCTGGGAAAGTCACGATGCATGCAGGCCCCACCCCTGCCAGTGTGATAGTCATTGAGTGCTGCGCTATCTACGATTTTCTGGGGCTGAATTAACTTATTTATCGAACTCGATTCTAGAGGGTCCATTGTAAGTACTTGACTTTATGACACTTTCTTGAATCACTGCCGGATTCTATTTGCATGGGCGCTTGGTGCAAAAGCACGATATGATCCTTTTTGTTTGAATTTGAAGCGGATCCTGTTCCGCACATTCGTCGCCTTCAAAAACTCCAATTCTCTTTGGAGCATCATTGGTTTGATCTACCTTCTATGCTCGTTATGCTTTAGTCCAAGCTATGAACCATTTACATACTTCAATGCTTTGCGGCGAGCTACAGTGATAGATAATCGGGATTCTCCCGCTCAAGAATTATTACTCGTCGGACGTACGTGGGGTCATCTCAAACACCTCGAGTTTTCGGGCGGTGTGGTGATTTATTTAAACTTAATTTCAAGTATATTAATAGTTCCAACCGTGACGCTGCTTTGTAAAGATCCTTATCCCTACTCCATGCAGGATTCTGGACTCACTGGCAACGTTAACTGCTCTCCAACGTTCGAGTGGAGAATCAGCGGGAGACCTGCAGCAACCAGTGCGTACTTACCAGTGGGCGGCGTGCGACCATGTAGAAAATACGCAACCTCGTTGTTACTAGATTTTATAAAAGCCAAACTCCCTCACAAAAATTAGACATCCAAATTCTTCTCAAACTCATCCATCATGCGTGCTGTATCGTCCATCGTCACTATCATCGCTGCTCTCTTTATTGCCTCCGCTGCAGGTAGCGCTGTCCCCGGGTAAATCTAGACCTCTGAGTCTCTGATTTTCTGGTAATAATGATATAATAATCAAATCAACTCGTTGTAGTGGTATAAGCAACCTCGAAGCTCGTCAATGCCCCTGCTCCGGTGGATGTAACCCCGGAGTCTGCTGTTCTCTTCGATGTGGATGTGGGGATCCTTCTGATACTACCTGTGTTTGATCTCCTGGCTTTGGGGCCGAGGTGATTTAATCAGTGAGGAGGATCAAATTGTGGGACCGGTAAGTGATGTGCCATCGATCAGAAAAGAAGACAGTCTGGATTTATAATTATTGTGTTACAGACCCATTGGATGAGAAATATATTACTTTACTAGTTGGTTAAATATCTCGTCTTTTGATTTGGTTTTCTTGTATAAATAGATACTTTGAAATGGAGTTCAGCTGAAACTGGCCTTTTCGTCGACTCATCTTTGTTCAATATAGCATTTTGAACTGAGTATCAATGACGTATCAGAAACTCCAGTTTCCGCTGGGACGCATAGAGTGTGTTGCTAAATTAATCCGAAGACTGCGGTTTCTATCTTAGTTCTTTGTGTTGGGACTGGCTGCTATGCAACTAGTGATTTGGAATTGAGCGATGAAAATCAAAGTTCCCCCACACCCCAAGCTTGTTGCAACAAATGCTGCTTGTGGAGCCATTGTTCATCGCCCGTTGTAAGTTATACTATGATGATCATAAGTTGTCTATTAATGGCGAATATGCTACTAGTACCGGGCAACCTAAATAAAAGTTGAAATAGCTTTAGATCACAAAATCTATCATGCTGCTGAATGATACGAGTCGAGTCGAGTTCGTTGATGGTCTCGATGTGCTTCTAAGCCCACGCATACCCCAAAGCAAAAGAAAAAACTTTGAGCATTCGGTCCTTTGTCAAGTCTCTAGTCTGAAAACTTGGAACCGTTTTACTATTCAGCATTCGAACCCCCTGTAGATCACGTATAATACCTACTTATCTGCCTAAATTTACCCCAATCATCGACGGGAGACCTACATCAACTGCGACAACAGTGTGGGATATCTCTCGATTGAGAAATCACAGGCATGATCTTTGGGCGTCCGTTCGCAGCATAAAAGCTCGACAATAAATAATCGCAGACACACAACCAACCGACCGACCGACCAACTGTTCCAGTCAAAGCTAAGCTAGTCTTAGTATATTCGAATCATGCGCGCCGTATCCTTTGTCGCCGTCATCGCTGCTTTCTTCATCGCCTCGACTGTAGGTAGTGCTGTCCCTGGGTACGTTCGAACCAAACTATGGCTCGATGAGCTAATATTTACCAACTTGAATTTGCATTACTCAACAGTGGATTTAGCAATCTCGAAGCTCGCCAAGGTTGCCCGTGCTCTGGAGGATGCAACCCCGGTGTCTGCTGTGCTCTTCGATGTGGATGTGGGGATCCTTCCGACACGACTTGTATCCCCTCTGCTTGAGGTGCTAATACCAATGAAGAGTTTTACAAGGAGAATGGTAAGTATCATGACAAACAGTTGATTGTTCGAGTTCAAAAATAATACTGATGAAATAATCGATCACAGAATTATCAGACGAGAACTTGGTCACTTGGTTTGTATCCTTGTATTGCCACTCCCTAAATGTGTAAAGTAAATATTCAGTCTGAAATGGAACTGAACGTCCAGACTCAAATTGAGAGTAAATGAAAACTCGCGTTGCGGTAGGTATAGCTTCGGGAGTAGAGAACGATCATCAAGTTAGGGTACAATTAAAATTTGTTCCTATCCGACAACGTCGAAACTATTACTCTTATTATATTTAGAGAACAGTCGCAGTGGCGTTTGACGATCCGGGAGAAAATCAATTTACTACTAACCCACCTCAAAAATTCGGAGCCAACGTAAAGTCTTTAGCTTGAAACATTTACTTACAGTGCCCAGCGGTGATAGCGCTTTGGGTGACGAAATTGCTAATCTCGTCTAGATCCATAACGAAACTCGAAATCTCAGCTATATTTCAATTCTCAAACAAAAGTTACATTGCACAAAATTTATAATTTCCTAATACTTCTGAGTGACCAGGCGATAGTGATCCTAATCCGTCTCTAACATGAGCAGTGTAACAACAGTCATAATAGCAATGACCGACCCTTAGGTGCAAACCGCGTTCTTTGGGCCTTCTGTCCTGCAACAAGTTGGGCAACCACAGGGTGCAAACAAGACAAATTCCTGTCCATTGCATTGGAAGATGTATGCATTACCACCGTTGACACTGGCGGTGTTGGCGCATCCTACGTCACCTGCATACACATAAATTTATTAACGACTCAGACTAAAAAGTAGCAGAAACGACATACCGGCTTCATCAGCTGGGCACGATTCACCCACGTCTTGTGCAACTGCTCCCATGAGGAGGGAGAATCCGAGAACAAAGGCAGTGAAGAATCGCATACTGAGT
Organism: Stygiomarasmius scandens; assembly: GCA_037954225.1. NCBI lineage: Eukaryota > Fungi > Basidiomycota > Agaricomycetes > Agaricales > Campanellaceae > Stygiomarasmius > Stygiomarasmius scandens. The sequence goes on along the minus strand of JBANRG010000079.1, from coordinate 296,593 downwards.
TGATTCTGAGGTAGCACTGATGATTTGGTCGATGCTGGTGGAAAGCTGCGAAAAATTCAAGGCCTTTTTATACCCATATCCACAAGAGACTCATGTAATTACTATAAATAAATTCGTCTAGCGCGGCCGCGCCCAACTTCTGGCACAAGTTGAATACAGGAAGGGATCTCTATCAGTGATAGACCCTTCAAATTCCTGCGAGGTGGAGTATTCTGAGAAACGTTTGGCACTAAGATCTACTCATAACAACATGGTTTAAGAATCGCAAAAAATAGAATCTACATATTTCTTGATACATTACTGCACTTTTCAATTCAGCTCTACAGCTAGACTACCTATGGAGTATTGTAGTGGTAAGATGAATTAAAATCGGCACTGATCGAATAACGATAAAGTATCCTTTTTGCCGTCCCCATGTGAGCTCAGACCGCTAGTCTTGTGAACCAGATTAATGACGACAATACACACTGAGTTTGCAGTGTATCAGCTTTGTACCAAAGGATATCCAGGCAACTTCTGAACAGACATGACAAGATCTTTAGGTGGCAAATATTTGATCTATACTAAGTGTAGTAGCTCTGGAATCACAAATAGTTGACGTATCTGTTCCAAAACTTTTGGACAAAAAGAACTAGAATAAATGGGTCCATAGAGTAGATGAGGCTGTCCAAAATCCGCATCTTCAGAAAAGGCGGATTGAGCTCGAGTCATGAGTCGGATCCCATATCACTGTCCGTATTACAGATCCTTCGATAAAGGTAGTTCGAACGTCGCATCAAATCAATCAGATTCAATGCTACTATTTCAAGTCCGAGTCGAACATGAATGGGCCCTACCAAAGTCAATTGCATCCCGAAGCCCGGTATGATTTTACTTCATGTTCCAAAGAATCAAGGCGCCACTCCATCTCTCGCATAGCAGAATGCATTCGAGAGAATCGAGGGAACACTCGGACCACATTCCTCCATCTGGCTTGTAAATCCAAATAATCTTCCTCATCATCCACATGATCAGCATTTATATGACAGTCAAGCCTACACTCGGCATCACAAATTTGACCTAATAACTCGGCAAAGTCGTATTCATCCCCTGGAATAAAGGCACAACCATTACCGAGGTCCAGACACCTTAAGCTCGTCATTTTGGCATCGGCCCCTCGCACACATATGGGAAGAGAAGAAGTGCTGAAGCTGGGAGTTTGAACTGAAGGGACATTGATGTGCAAACCGAGGTGTCGTAGGTTGGGACACATGCGTGTAAGGATGAAGGCTGCCCACAGGCTGAGCTTCTTATCAGTGGGTCGCTTGATGTGAGGATTTGGATTAAGGTCCAGGTTCTCGATCTGAGGCCATGCTACTGCTATTTTCTGAATTTCATGATCATCTATTTCCAGGAGATAGGGAGTCTCCAACCTGAAACAAGTGATTTGTGGGCATATGAGGATGTCCTCTATACTGCTAAAGCTGATGCTAGCATCAAGAAGAGACACTTCGTTAGGGGATTTATATGAGATTACGATTTCGGTGACAACCGGGCAGCTCCTTGAAATAGCTTGGAGTAAGTGTGAGAGTGACTGATCTCCACCCACACTGGAGACCTGAATGGTACGTAGGCGGTGTAGAGCACAGTGGTTCAGAAAAGGACAGAGCACGGAATACGCATTCACATCTATGCGGAAGAGTTCCATATTTGAGAAAGCACCTTCACGGTAAGACACATCTCCCAAGGAAGAAACGACCGAGTTGGACCTGTAAGATGTACGAATTTTCAATGCTCGCAGTTTCAATAAACTACTGAGACTCCACAGGATTTGAGAGATGTCTTCGAAAGGAGGGACAGTGACATCTACTAGACAAGCCAGGTTTAGGAGAGTGGCAGAAAGTGGCCCGGGAAATTCTGGCTTTGGATCACAATCCAAACGGAGTGAAATAAGCAAGGGCATATGGACTGGAACAGCTTCTGTCCATAGTAGGAAGTCAGAAAGTCCAATGGTAGATTCTCGACCTGAGAACGAGCACTCTGTGACCTGACTGTGCATGAACATAATGGCATCGCCAAATGCATGTCCAGAAGTGCGCCAGGTTAAAGTACGGAGCCCCGGAAAGACTTGGGATGACGAAGACCTTATTTTGCGCAATTGATCCAAGAGAGGAGCTAAAGCCATGAACAAATTACAAGAAAATTGTCGGACACGAGAAGCATATTTGGACTCGAACCGCGACCAGGCTTTCACACCGGGAGGAGGGTCGAATACCTTTAACAAGCAAATCAGATTTCTACTCCCCATTGTACTCGTTTGTAGAAGAGACTCACATAACACCTTCTGCTAGGTTCAGTGTCTGTCTTTACCGAGGAAAGTGACTTTGTAAATTCGATGAAGTTGACTTTGTACCAGAGGATATCCAAGGCAGCTTCTGACCAGACTTGACAAACTCGTGCACAACGGACCAGATCTTTACGCGGTAAACATTTGAAGATGGAGTGTAGTAGCTCTGGCACTGCGAATAGCTGGTGCATTATGGTAGAACTGCCTTCGAAGCTGCAGATAAATGGTAGTCAGAGGACCGTGACGTTTGTTGGTTCAAGTTTTGTCAATTACTAAATTTGCCGGCACGCCGGCGATTGAAACTCGACTTCATTGAGTAGCAAAGTAGCAAAGTTATATTCAAAGTATGTGTTCCTATGACTTGTCCCCTTCGAAGGCTTTGGCCTGAATGTCATATAGTTTAAAATATTCCCCTCCCAATTCCATCAGCTCGACATGGGACCCACTCTCCACTACTTTTCCATCTTTCATACACCTGAAGAAATAATGAAACTAATGATAACCATTTTCTACAAAGAGAACTTACAAAATCTTATCAGCATGTCTTGTCAAATGTCCGAACCGGTGGGTCACGAAGACCATCGTTTTGCCTTCTCGCATTTCTCGCAAGTTATCGAATAATGCCAACTCAGCCTCTGCATCCAAGGCCGAACTGGGCTCATCTACAGCAACGAATTTGACTCTCTGAGAGTTAAAACGCATAAAAGTCCGCGCACTGTCATAAAGTGAGTTTAGGAAACATGAAAGCGAAAATCAACTCACGCTACAATTCTCTGCTTTTCGCCTCCAGATACATCTGCAGATTTACTCAGCTCTTTCAATTCCTTCGCGAGCTCCGAGTCGCCATCCTCGTCAATATTCACACCATATTGCACTGTGTATGGATCCAATATAGTCTCTATGCCCTTACTCAATTTTCCAATCAACTCTTCTGCTCCACCTCTTCTCGCAGCATCCTTTATTAAATCTGTGTTCTCCATAGCTTCCGGATACCCGAGACCGATATTCTCTCGAATAGAAAGAGGATACAGCCGATGATCTTGAGTAATTGTAGCAACTCCTTGTCGCAGCTCAGCAATCTTGTAGTCCTGTACATCCTCTCCATCAACGATAACACTGCCTGTGTCTGCGTCATAAAGACGAGTGATGAGTTTGATGAAGGTGGATTTCCCACTCCCGTTGGCACCGACAATAACAACGAGTTGACCAGGATCAACGCGGAAAGAAACATCATCGAGCGCTTTGGTCGAGGATTTGCTTCCAGGATAGGTAAAGGAAACATTACGAAGCTCAAAGGCCATCCCCTTGTCAGATGTCCTTGATGTTGGATAGGACAGACATCCGTCTTTGATTGCTGGTGGCGTATTTTCCAGATCGTAAAGTTGCTGTACTCGGCTCATAGAATAACGAAGTTGGTCAACATTGTAGAAAATATCCCAAAACGACCATCGAAGGAGAGTAGACGCCTGTTGTAGCGTAGCAATCGTGGTAAGACTCATGTTCGAGGGCTTCATCAGAGCAACTGCGGCGTAGTATAACTGAATGAATCGCGTTAGTGTACAATGATTGCATGTAATGATTAATTTTTATCTAATGACCTACCACGGGAAAATCACCAACTACACTCGAAACGCATTGTGTAAAGGGCGATTTGTTTCTGCTGTATAGTGTCTCCGCATGCTCAGTAGGGGTGTTGCTAAGAGCATCACGGGCTTTTCTAAACTCTATAATTTAGTGCATAAACTGTCACATCTACATAGTCAGGCATAGAGACTTGACTTACCTTGGATAATATACTCTGCAATATTGCTCGTGATGACCTCCATCCTGAAAGATTTTTCTTCTAGATTCTGTAAAGACTTCATTCGGACGTAGTCGTTATTGTTGATTTGTACGATTCTGGCTGCAGACCAGGTTAAGCGTAAGCAAAGTTTCTAGTAGCACAACGGTATACACACTTTTGCTCCATAAGTTGCGGCGAGTCAAAAGATACGTTATCGGCCTAAGAATACAGAGAAAAGCAAATATAGGTCCATGATTACCGGACCGAGCTATGTGAGCTACGAAGCCAAGTTCGCTGAGAACACCGAATGAATTCCCGAGAAGGGTGTATATTGCATTGAAAGCGTGCCAGGGAATAGCAGATGATAGGTCCGTATCACAGATATTAGCTGTATATCGGCTTAATCCTGAATCATAAGTAGTAATCCTGATGGGTATCACCTTGTGCTGTTGGAAGGTCCGTCGCCAAGTGTTCTGCACAAAGAGTATCACAGATCCAGAGAATGCACAATAACCATTTGCAGGAAACTCACTTGTCAGTAAGAATTGATCGAAGTGCTCGGTAACTTTTCGCTCTACTCGAGGATTCAAGTCCAGGCTGCAAAAAGGTTTAATTAGTTCTAGGCTGTCTAAGATCTCGAAGCCAAAAAACAAACCTCCAATGGCAAACCAATGCGGTGAAAACGACGAAAAGCAAGCGGGTACAAATAGCCGCCACTAAAGCTTGCCCATTCATTCTTCCATCTGAAAGGCCAGCCTCAGTCTATGAAGAAACACCATGAGACCAGTATGACAGGCATGAAGACCTCTCACAATGTGTAGGATTCGTGTCTCGAGGCTAAGGAGAATCACGTTCTCTATACTGTCCCAAATCCTCACAAGACCCATCAAGAAGACCGTCCCAGGTGCTAGACGCACCACATCCGTAATTAGGCGTCTCATAATCTTGGTCCCCGAGATGGCTCTTTCGTACAATGCGTTGAAGTCGGTTCCGAGAAAAGACGAAGTATTTTTCTCGATTAATACCCGGTAGATCCCAAGCTGGAGGGTCTCAATCGTGTACATTTAGTAATGGCCTAGAGGATCCTCTAGACGCTAGGCCAGAGGATCCTCAGGACGCTTGACGAGAGGATCCTCTAAGGATTTGATGGGTCACGTGCGAACGAGAGTAACTTGAACAAGCTGCCAATTGAAGGACACGTCGTTTGATAAGAACACGGCCGTAAAATTGTAAACTTATCCTGAAGGTAGTATATAGAGATTAGAAGTGGTGTACATTGTTTTGCAGTAGAAAATGAACTGAATAGAATTACCTTTCAAACCTGGAATGAAATGTGAAGAGGAAGCTGACTGGTCGTTGGACGCGTCGTTCGACCAGCCAACCTCTACTCGGCACCCAAATAAATGCTCACTAGAAGCTGACTGGTCGTTGGACGTGTCGTTCGACCAGCCAACCCCTACTCAGCACCCAAATAAGTGCTCACTAGAAGCTGACTGGTCATTGGACGCGTCGTTCAACCAGCCAACCCCTACTCAGCACCCAAATAAGTGCTAACTAGAAGCTGACTGGTCGTTGGACACATCGTTCGACCAGCCAACCTCTACTCAGCACCCAAATAAATGCTACTAGAAGCTGACTGGTCGTTGGACGTGTCGTTTGACCAGCCAACCCCTACTCAGCACCCAAATAAGTGCTCACTAGAAGCTGACTGGTCGTTGGACGCGTCGTTCAACCAGCCAACCCTACTCAGCACCCAAATAAGTGCTAACTAGAAGCTGACTGGTCGTTGGACACATCGTTCGACCAGCCAACCTCTACTCAGCACCCAAATAAGTGCTCACTAGAAGCTGACTAGTCGTTGGACGTGTCGTTCGGCCAGCCAACCTCTACTCAGCACCCAAATAAGTGCTCACTAGAAGCTGACTGGTCGTTGGACGTGTCGTTCGACCAGTCATCTTCTGGTCAGTACTAATCTGAGTGTCTGTCAGAGGGCGACTGATCATTTGACGCATCCTTTGACCAGTCACCTTCTGGTCAATATATTTGCGTGGCTGTTATACCACTTGGATCCTTTCACTCAATTCCAGCAGTTTGAAGACGCCATGCAGAGGGTCGTGACGCATGCATACCGGAACCAGATTTGTACATATAAGGTGTGTCTTTGTATTGTGAAACTTGAGCACGATCTGACTGATGTACTCGTCTTTTAGTCGATTTCTTGGTCAACATCGCTTTCAATATCTCCGTCAGCCATACCTATGCTTTCTTGGAAGAAACTTTGTCATATTAGGACAGTAGCTATTTGGGTACACCGAGTTGGGAGTTGAACAAGGGTTCTGAATGCTAGTGCGTATACATTCTTATTCTTATATGTATACCATTTAAGTAACTGTTTTTCATTCAGAATCCCAGCTACTATGGCATTGTACATAGGCTATTTAAGACTACAACGCTATTCGCTCTCGTACAATAAACCGTTTGTTAATGCTCTCATCATATCCAGCCTTTGCTAGGACCATTGTTAATGAATATGATAGCGGCTAGGAAGACAAGTCACGGCTGGTCTGATAAGTTCTGTGGCAGCTGAGAGGAGAATCCATCGTTGGACGTGTCTTCAGACGTATCCCTTGGCAACTGAGAAGAGGACTCGTCGTTGGACGTGTCCTTTGACGAGTCTCATGGCAGCTAGAAGAAGACTCGTCGTTGGACATGTCCTCTGAGAGTTTCGTCCCTGCTATGAGCATTCGTCGCTCGCCCATCCGCTGCTACTTTGTTCCAGTGAATGAGTGTGGCGCAGTAAATGCAAGAGAAGGATCAGTATTGGGCTGTGTCGTGTCAGGGAGGCCGAGAGTTGGGAGGTGTGATTGTCATCTTTGAGAGATGACAGGTGCAGGGGGACTATCGATGTGGTGCAGAGAGCTTGAATTGACATGGGCGTGAAAACAAGTTTGAGTATACGGCAGGTACATAGCACTCGTCATAGGAGGAAGCGTTCGACCAAGGTAGTACTCGTCGTAGGAGGAAGCGTTCGACCAGGAAGGGACAGAACAAACAGCGAGAGGATCCTCTGGTCGAGCGATTAGAGGATCCTCAGGACCAGTACTAAATGTAGTGGTCAATCTGAGTTTGGGGTTTGGTATTGGTAGCGCCATGACCTGCAAAGTCTGAAACAAGGCCCATGACTCCGCAAGATCAAGTGAGGAGAGTAGAAGGAAGTCTAGTGGGTCAGAAAATCGTTCGCCACTTAAATACAAAGGGCATTATCTGATAAACGCTGTAAGGTTCGCGCAATCTCAATGGATCCGCCCACAACGGCTCCGATTTGTATGCTGTACGAGTCAATTATTTACTTCCGCGATTTACAAACCTCCCAATTGATTCTTCGACTGGCGCAGTATCGCGGGCGCATGCATAGCACGTTATTGACTGAGTTTTATAAAGGTATATTTTCCAGTTAAGTGAGGAGCTTATACACATATTGCTGCAAATGGGTGCCGTGTCGAATAAATATATAAATAGAGCTTGTGATCCTTGGAACGTTAAGTCGGCGCTTCAGTCAACCAGAAGATGATTGTACCTACAGATCCGACTTCGTACAAGTTCAGAACCAACAGATTGAAAGTCAGCGAAAGTGGCCTTTGGCGGTATTTATCTAAATTCGGTCAGATACCTGGGAATTCTTGCATTGTATTTGCATCAAGACAATGGAATCGTGAGGCGCCTGCAACTCAAAATAAGTCATCTAGTCATCATTGTAAGAAGCTGTTGGAATTCAGCGCCCATCGCATGACAGAGTGACCGGTCAAACAATTGAGTACCGAGTAGTACAGCTCTTCGGCCAGTGAAAAAAAGCCTATACCTCCATTAGCTAGCATCTAAAAAAACGAAGGGAAAGCGTACAAATTGCTAGCAGACAAATCATCCTGGGCCTAGCAAAGCTATAACAGTATGTCACAAGAAAATACCGGTATGCATTGACGCTGTCAGAGGAAGCATCGGAGTCTAAAAATGATTTCATACTTCTGTTTGCCATCATTTGGTTTATGACCCAACTCAATTCCGTTCATGGTTCTTTGCTCTGCCTCGCTCGAAAACCCCGGCCATGATCTGTATGACCTCCTGTGGGTCCAGCCTTACGCCTGTTATCAACCCTCACGAACTCATAGCGAGTGCTTGACGACATTAAAGAAATCAGATTTTTATCAACTTCTTTCACGGTCGGATAAGTTCGACACTCATTCTCTTACTATTCTTGCGTTCGCTGTCAATTACAGCTCAGAAATCAAGTATTGCGTCAACTAAATCAATTTTTCATGTCTTTCTGTTTAGAGCTGTCTGGACCCACGACAACATTCAGCATTATGGGCATATAAGAAATGCAGCTTTTTTCTACAGTCGAAACACTTCAGTCGATTTCAGCAGATACGTTTCTCATGTCTTTACCCTTCCATCGCGGCCTCACTGCTATCCCAATGACCAAAATTGTCACAAAGGGTTCTGAGTAATACCGCTCAAAGCCGTGTTGTGTCATACCTGTTTAGATTGATACTTCGAATGCAGGTTCCAGCTAGCCGGTGCAACGCCGGTTCTGTTCAGTGCTGCAATAATGTTAGAAAGGTGCATTTTTTACGCTTTCAGACCCGGCCTACAGCGTCGATTCTCAGATGCTTTTCCATAGGCCAATTCTTCTACCGTTGGTATGTCACTAGCCTTTTGGGTCTTGTCATTCAGGACCTCAATGTCCTTGTTGGCATCAACTAGTCCTATTGGTGTCATTTACATTGGGGGAAACTCCTGCAATGTTAGTCCTGTATGTTGCGAGGACAATAGCTTCCTGCATTTTACTTATTTCAATTTTTTTTATCTTACGCTGATTATTTCTCAACTTAGAATAGTCTCATCGCGGTTGGTTTTGTTCCTGTAAACATTAACTTACACTAAATTGCTGGGCATTATTTTTTGGCAATGTAATCCTGTCTTGCTTCTCTGCCTTGAGTACTCGAGAGCTGTTTTCGATCCAGGTTGGTGCGTGTGGTTTGAATAAATTGGATTCACTCTGGTCATAACATTTCGAGTCAATCGGACTCTTGGAGTTGCGGAGCTCGAGCACTTTCGGAGAAACAGATGGTTTCTGCCGGCAACTATAGACCGAGAAGAGAGGAAACCGAAGAAGTCATGTTTTGCAATTTCGTTAAAAGTTTCAACTGCGTCAAAGATAAGGATATATTCCGAGTCGAATCCGCGAGGTGCTATGCAGACTCCCAGCGTGGTACAAGTTTTGCGCAATATGGCCCGTACTTCCTAACGTCCCTGACCGTTAATCAGTATGATGGTGGATGCAGAGAACCGGCGGATGCACATCGCAGGCAGGAGATTATAACACGTGATGATTTGTGCCGTATCTAGCTCCAACAAAACTCCGACGTCAACTCACTTGCTGCCTGCCTCCTAGTCGATTTAGATGTAAGGACGAGCTATCGCACAAGGCCATACCACCAAATTACGGAGACTCCCGAGTCTAGCAGCTTCTGACTCGACGACCCAAATAGGTATTAGAATGTTTCCATGTGCTGCTGACCCTCGTGCTTCTTGCCAAGCCATTGCTATAATGTTGATTGGCACAAGAACTAGATTTTGGTACGTATCCTCTTATCTATCTGAGGGGTAACTCCGCTCAAATGCTTATGAGCTCAGGCTACTGGCTTTCTAGTGGCCGTCTCAAGAAACCCGCGGTTGCCTGAGGAGTAAACATAAGGATTGCTTCAATTGAACTTCCCCAAAGAGCAAATCAAACGTTTATTAAGATGCAGGTTGCTCCAAGTTGGCCTGAGAATGCTTCGCATGGTAATGATGGTAAGTTGATTTCCTTCCATATGTCTTCCATCCATTCCACATTTCACTCTGATCTAGTGCTGTTCTCTTCAACGCGTTACCAATTCATCAGCTCAGAATCGGAGTCAGGTTATCCATATCTCTCATACTTTAGCCATGCTGTTGCTCTTCGGAAACGAATCGACGTTAGAAGATATCTTCGGAACCATACTTACGTCACATTGTCCAGCATGGGCAGAATATGAGTGCAACGGATATGGTGGTCTTGTGTGCTTCGCTTATCTGCAAATGTCCCTGCAAATACGGCTATAAAACCTACGGGACAAGGTCGTGCTACTTCATCACCTCTCCTCGCAGTTCTTTGGGTCTGAACTCGCAATCGTCATGTTCTCCTCCACTCTTCGCACTACTTTGGTTGCCTTTTGTCTTTCGGCAATTTCTGCCTCTGCCACTTCAGAGCTGACCCTGAAAGTTTCAGGTGCATAGTCTTCGGCTCGCCTCTATTCACCTTGCTAACAAAGCTATATCTGTAGGACCCGAGGCTGCTACCGGAGTTGACAATCTCAAGGTCACGACCACCTTCACCAACACCGGAGACGAGACTTTGCATCTCTTGAACGATCCCAGGTCGCCATTGACTTCGACTGCTACCGATAGCTTCCGTATCGCCAGCTCTTCCGGTGCTTCCCCTGCTTTTAACGGTCTCAAGATCAAATACTCTCCCACATACGCTGCTAAGTCCAATGTTTCTGAGGCTATCACTGTTCTTGCCCCTGGTCAATCCCTCGATGTCCAACATAATTGTAAGCTCGGTTTAGGTCGTTTGAGAAACCATCTAACTTTACTTCAGTGTCGTCCGCCTACAACTTCACCAACTCTGGAGAGGACACCTACGACATTGAAGCATTGAACAAATTCTTCATCGTCGACCCTTCCACCCTCGAAGTCTCGGAAATCAGTGCCAAACAGGAGACTGCCCACCAATCCAAACTCTCTGGAACGCTCTCCATCGCACCCAAGACCTCGTTGACCAAGCGTGCTTCCTTTGTTGGCTGCAGTTCTTCTGAACAGTCCCAAATCAACAGTGCCATCAGCGCTGCGGCCACCTATGCTAATGGTGCACGCGAGTAAGTGTTCTAGCTCCTTGAAAAATGTGTATTGACTAATTTCCCTCTCATTAGCTACTTGTCCAGCCATACTTCTTCCACTTCACGCTATACCACTTGGTTCGGTACCTACACGTCTGCTCGTCACTCTACTGTCTTGTCCCACTTCACCAACATGGCCAGCCAAGGCTACAGCGGGTACACGTATGACTGCACTTGCACAGAATCTGGTGTCTTTGCATTCGTCAACCTTAATGAGTAAGCTTCTCCTTCCTTCTTCCCTATCGCTCTCAAGCTCATACCGCGCTAGCTTCGGAACTATCCACCTCTGCCCTGTCTTCTGGCAAGTCTCTACCACTGGTACCGACTCCAAGGGTGGAACTCTTGTCCACGAATCTTCCCACTTCACTCAACTCGCCGGCACCGACGACCATGTTTACGGTCAATCCGGCGCCAAGTCTCTTGCTATCAGCAACCCCACTCAGGCTATTGACAATGCTGACAGTCACGAGTACTTTGCAGAAAATAACCCTGCTTTGTCGTAAATAGAATTTCTGATGAGGGATTTTGGATTTTTTGGAGAAGATATGAACCACAAATGTTGCTTAGATACCACAATACAAAGTTCTTAGTACCCGCAACGCTGTCTTGGCTTCCGTCTATGAATACGCGATGGGCTGGCGTAGAGACGCTTTTGAAACCCTTTGTGAGGGATATGAAAATCGCCAGCTTCATGAAGGTTTTCAACCAGAATATGCAAAATCATTAACATGATGCGTCTTTGTGCAGGTGACTGTTCAACGCGTACGTGAGCGTTCTGCCCTGGATTTTGAGGGAGAAACTCGCGATTCGGGGTCAGAAATTTACAACGGGCTTTTCTTGAGGGTTGCAGGATAACTATAAATAATGAGAGGTACAAAAGCACATAATAAGCGAAAGAATGTGGATTCGCTTGTATAATGCACTGAACAAAGTAGCCGTATGAAAGCAAAGGCGCGCATAAAACCAGGCGAGACCGTGAAAGAATTACTGAGATTTGATTGAAGAAAATAAGTATCCCAGAGCTTGCGAATTTGGCAGAGAATCGAGTAGATGGTCGCTAAAAATGTCTTTTCGGCAATAATCCTTAGAAATTATAAGTGTGCAGTTGCTGGGACGTAGCTAGAGGAAGTCAAGTAAAACTTTCTCACGCACTATCCTAGTTTCTCTTTAATGTACCACGGCTTCCCCCATATTCGAACACGTTTCCTCAACGTATCTTCCAAGAAGCATGAAAAATCGATAAGAAGACAAAGAGCTTGGTCCTGCAGCACATGACTGGGTCTAAGGACCTGAGTCACAATCTCTGAAGTTCTTTGTTCTCGTTTCGTACATGTAGACATCCATGAACATGGCCACTTGGATCCCTTCGGTGCTGTCTGGCACGATAAACTGGTGGTTTTCTCAAGATATACCTCAGACACCATCGCAGACCAACGCAGTTCGCGTTCAAGACGCGAAAGTGAAGACCCCGATACCACCACAGATCCCTACTGCTAGAAATTCGCCGCAATTTCTGAACGACCCCTCTATCATAGAACAGACTTCTTCGGTAAGATAGGCTCTCGAGTCACAACTGAATGCAAGTTCTCATGAGCGGCGATTTTCAGATCTCACCTCTTCAGACCCGTACCCTGGGGGCAAACGTCAACGCACACGAACTCGAACCTTTTGGTGGCTTTGGTGGAACACTTGGAGATGGAGGCTACGATCCTTCAACTTCGCCACAAAAGCTACCTTCTCGCAGTCCGCAATCACACACTACGACCCAGGCGAGGAGCGGATCAGCTGGCATCACGGCCGGTGACATGGGCACGCAATCTGTTCTGCCCTATTCTACACCGCATTATTACAATGTAAGCCCATTGCTTCTGCGCTGTAGTGCAAAATTATTCACCTCTTTCACAAACATCAGTCGGGAACTCAAAATGTCGATCCCTCACAGTCAGCCTCTACGTCCCGATCTTCTGCTCCGTCCATGAAGTCTAGTCACTCAAGGAAATCAACCAGTACATCCTACCATTCTCCTGTATTCCTTCCGCGGGACACTCGCACTGACGTGAAGCATGAAGAAACGGACGACAATTTCTTCAGTGAAGTAAAGACAGAGGTTGAAGATCCTTTTCAACGTAAGAAATCTCGGGGTACCACTTCCGCTTCGCGCCCTTTTACTGGTCCGCCGGCAAAACTAGAGACTCTTCATGGTGTCAAAGTGGAAGAGAAACCTTTCGTGTCGTCTACTTATCGCATAAGCACGGGATCGAGCAGTGCACCGAGACAAAGTGCTGCTACTTTTACCGCTAGTCATAATCATCGAAGTTTGCCGAAGAAAGAGATCACGGAAGGAAAGCCAAAGGCTACTCCAGCTCGGATCCGTGATATTTCTGGTGGGTACCGAAGCTGCAGTTCCAAGCCGCTTCCTAACTTGATACCACTTTTCTTTTTACAGAGGAACTCTCAGAAGTCGATAACGTTACCGGTGCATATACTTATCCGAGCCGTGACGGGAACAAAGCAATCGTAGAGCTCTGGCTCTCATCAAGTGATGTCTCTACGTCGCTTGCACCTTTATACAATGTTTCTCCTCCACCTAAAGTTAAGGGTTTTGCGAAGGGTTTTCGACTCAAACCACATCAAAATGTCGGGAGGGCTTGGATGAGGCAGGCTGAGAAGGACCAGAAGAGGATGGGTGGGATTCTGGCTGACGAGATGGGGTGTGTATGAGTGTTTTTCTTCAGTGTCATATGGAACCTCGTCCTCAAACAGTTTTTTTTTACTTGCCTTTTTCAGATTAGGAAAGACTATCAGCGTTCTGGTTCGATATGTGGATGACCGCAAAGAGATGGAAGCTCAGGACCAGTTATTGGGGATTACTTCTTTGAGAATGCCAACTTTGTAAGTTGTCATTTTATTTCTCTTTCTTAGCATTGAGCATGTCATCTCTCTATTGAGAATTATCTGTCCCCTCGGCGTGAGGGATCAATGGAATAACGAGATCGACCGTTTTCTGTCCCCAAGACCAAGAGTCATTGTTTATCACAGAGACATCTTGAAAAGCAAGATGAACAAACTCAGTGAGTAAACAGTGATTGTTACATATATAGCTGAGACTCATTTGGGACTGATAGCCGTCCAAGACCTCTTGGAAGCTGACTTGGTCATTTGCACTTATGACTACATTTGGCGGCAGCACGAGGATGTACTGGCATTACCAGGTAGATTAAACCCTCCACGGAAATATTGTAGCTCAACCACTTGTCTTCCCTGTTGCATAAGCGTCCACATGGCATCCCTCAAACTTTGTCAACGGCAGTGCGATTCTACCTCTCGCGAAAAAGACACCGGCAAACTTGTTTAGAGTTCCTTGGCGAAGAGTCGTATTAGGTACGTAGTAGTTCTTGTTTGGCCATAGCCTTATTCACTAACCTTCACATCCCACAGATGAATCTCAGGAGATTAAGAACGAAGACACCAAGAGAGCCAGAGCTTGTTGTGATCTAGTTACCGACTCCCGGTGGGCATTAACTGGGACACCTATGTGAGTGTCTGCTTTTCTGCGGCGTGTGGAGTTGATTTACTGACTTTTGTATCCTCATCTGCGCAGACAAAATGGCCCCAAAGACCTGTATTCCGCGTTCAAGTTCCTTGGGATAAAGCCTCTCTGTGACAAGTTGTGGTACAAGGCGCATATCGAATCCCGTCTAAAGGCGAACGTTTGTGATCCCCGAGCCCTTGCTCTCTTGAGGGTACGTTTTGTGTCGTTGTGCTAGGGTTTTGTAGATGACACTTGAATATACCTAGGTCGCGCGCAACGCCGTCGTACTCCGCCGCCTGAAGAGCGATATCCTCCCAAATGGTCAGAGGATCTTGGACCTTCCGGATATGCAAGTCCAAATCGTCGAGGTTCAGCTAGACAGACATGAGCGGGCTATCTATTCGGCGTATGAGACAAAGGCAGCAAATGCGTTGGCTGATGTCTTGAACAATGCGGCTGAAAGAGCGGATAGATGTCCGCATCGACGGCACGCTATTGTGAGGATACTTAGACTGAAACAAGGTAAGTTCCTTTCGGCATTTTTGACTGATGACTTATTCATTATTTTCAGGATGCCTTCATCCCAAACTGTTGCTGAAAGATGATAAGTTTTATGAAGAGGAAATTGACGCGGCTTTTGGCGATGGAGTTGACGAATTTGGTTTACCTTGGGATGAATGCCATTTCTGTGGGATGCGGTAAGTCTATCTTTGCTTCTACTTATATCATTAATGTATCCTTCTCGTTGTCATTTAGACTATCGGGTAATCCTAAAGACCACATGCAAATGTGTCAGGGCCGGTTCGCTCTGCTGAACTCTCAGTGGAGAGACACCTTCGAGTCGACAAAGCTGAAGGCCATCTTGGGTCTTTTGCAAGTAATCAGGCAACGGAAAGAGAAGACAATTGTCTTTTCGCAGTACACCAGCCTGCTTTCAATTGTCGAAGAGTTCTTGGACCAGCAGGACATTCCGACTACGAGGTGTAAGACCTTTCTCTGTTCACATTTATACCTTTCCTTCTGATTATCAATCTGGACTGACAGATGACGGAGGAATGAGCTCCAAGGAGCGTTCTGCTGCTCTTGCAACTATCAAAGGCAAACGAGTCGATGTTATACTCATGTCGCTGAAAGCAGGAGGCGTAGGCGAGTACCTTTTTTCCGTGCATCGCTACGAGTGCATGTCCTTATCTGTTATGTCGGTATCCTAGGCCTTAATTTGACGGAATGCAACAATGTGATTCTGGTAGATTTGTGGTGGAACCCTGCTGTTGAGGTATGTTTTACTTGTACCGAGCTAGAACCATAGTGTCTAATTTGGGGCATCACCACCAGGATCAAGCATTCGGACGAGTTCACCGCATTGGCCAGACCAAGAATGTGCACATTTATAAACTGGTTGCCAAGGGCACCATTGAAGAACGAATCATGGAGGTGCGGTTTCTTTAATCCAGTATGACGTGACCCGAGACTCATAGTCTCTTTCTCTAGCTTCAAAAGAAAAAATCAACATTTGCCAACGATGTCCTTGACAGTGATGAGGCGAAAGCAATAGGCAAGCTCTCTTTGGAGGATGTCTATGAATTGGTGAATGGTTCTGGGAGGGCACGCCGGTCAAAGATGTAGTTTTTGAGGTGGACTTATGGAATGGACTGAGTTTTGTACAAGTAGTGGACGAACATGTATTACATATTTGTTCCTGTACATGTATTTGTTTTACTTCTTTGTCTGAACCCCTTGAATAGATGCTTATCCCAAAATGATTTTCAGGTAGCGCAAGGATCAGACACCGCCTATCTCAGCGCGCCATTGGTAACCCTTTGATTTATATCAATTACAAGGTTGCAACAAGGCGTAGAGGCGGCGAGTTGCTTGAACAACTACACGAAGCTAGTTTGTGGAGCCTCATCCTGCTGTGTTCGAGGTACCCTGACTTCCAAATGGTTTTACAATGACACCATCGTCTCCCGTTGCGAGTGGCCCGACTCAACAACGGTCGCTCCCCATGTCTTGGCTATGCTCGGCTATTGAGGTCTATGGGCGCTTCGCCGCTTTTAAAGTTTTAGCGACTGGAAAAAACGATCATCGATTCTGTCAGGGCGCGAGCCTCAGGCATGTATAAAAGCCTCGTTTACATGTGGCCTGCCGCCCACTTTGCCCCGTTTCCGTTTCCTTTTCTTTTCTTTCTTCGTTTTTCTGGATTCGGGTATTGTTTACTTGGGAGTCGTAAAAGATGCTTTATTCGACGAAACTTCAATCATTCGCTTCTGCATTATTTATTTATGCTCTTTCCGTCTCTGCAACGCAAGAACTGACATTAAAGTTGTCTGGTGAGTCTTCATACACGTCCAGCAATCGTTAAACACGTTTTCATCAGAATCCCACAGGCACTGAACTAGCGGATGGTGTCGACAACCTTAAAGTCACCGCGAAACTGACCAACACCGGAGACGAGACTTTGCGAGTTTTGAACGACCCTCGATCCGTATTGTCCTCGCATCCCACCAACACGTTTTCTATTAGCGATGCTGATGGTGCTTCGCCTTCATTCAATGGCATGAGAGTGAAATATTCTCCAAATAGCGCTGCAAGGACGAACGGTACACACACTTTTACAACCCTTACGCCAGGAGAATCTGTTGAGGTGGAGCATGACTGTGAGTGTGATCCCTTGGCATTTCCTCGTTTCGATAGACGTACCCACATATCGAAGTGTCATATGCGTACAACTTTACACTTTCAGGACAGAGCTTATACAATATTGCTCCTTCACGAAAATTCTACGTCGTCGATCCCGAAACGCTCGAAGTCCACAGGTTGAAAGCCAAACTAGAAACTGACCACCAAGCGAAACTCCAAGGCCGACTCGCGGTTTCTCGTCGTGCTAGCAACACTCGTGCCAAGCGTTGCAATGAATGTACAGAAGATGAAGAAACTGGACCGTTTTTCAATGGTTGCAGTGCCAAGCAGAAACGTCAGATCAAGCGCGCGGCTCATGCTGCGACTCGGTATGCGAAAAAGGCTTTCCAGTAAGTATATTTGGGCTGTTGGTATGGACGAGCGTTACTGAAGAAAATGTTGATTGATGTAGCTACCTGAGTAACCATACGGAAGGCACTGAGCGCTACGAGGCTTGGTTCGGGAACTTTAGCGAGACTCGTCATTCTACCGTTATGGAGCACTATTCCAACATGGTCAGCCAAGGTTACAAAAACTATACTTACGATTGTAGCACTTGCGACGAAGAAGACACCTTTGCATATGTGTACACGGAAGAGTATGTCCCGTCTGGCCGTCCTTGATTCTTAACTGCGAGTCCTAATCAACGCCATCATAGCTTTGGAACAATCTACCTATGCGAATCATTCTGGGCGGCCAACAACACTGGTGTTGATTCAAGAGTAAGTATTTCCATGATCGGCATCTATCCAGCGCCGCGCCTAGACTCACAATTTCTTCTCATCAGGGTGGAACACTCGTGCACGAGTCCAGTCATTTCACCCAAATTGCGGGTACGGAAGACAATGCTTATGGTCATGAAGATGCTGCAGAGCTTGCACTCGAGGATCCCGACATGGCCATTGACAATGCTGATAGTCACGAGTACTTTGCTGAAAACCACCCTCATCTTTCGTGAGGATGCAGAGTGGGGATGTGGACTTTGACGTACTTACTTATGTATTTAAATAAATAATTTTGAGTAACATAACTTGAGGTAGTCTTTGGGATGTCAGAACTTGAGATGCGAGGTAATTGTGCTGTGAAACGCGTTACGCGTGGAAATTTGGGTCTGCCGCTAGGTCGACGTCAGCCAACGTTCAAATCGGCCGATAACTGAACGTACTGAACCCCAACTCCTCCATCTACGCGTTCTACCCTCTCAATCCTTTGTATCGTACCCATTAGAGGCCTAGAACAGCATGGCCTCTGCGAAAATAGCAACACTCATAATTCGAGTGTGTACCTTTTCCATCTACCCCGATACATCCTTACTTTTTTCTTGAGAGACCGTTGCCAAACCTATCAGTAATCAGCTAAAGAGCCAGGCCAAGCAGTGAGTCCCGTTTATGCTAAAGAGTACACCCTACAACTAAAATGGACCAGGCATGAAACTTTCCGCACATTCTGTGTTAGTCTCGCGCAAAGGATACATCGGACAGAAATCAAACTGCGTACCAGCCTTCTTGGGGAACCTGCGAAACACATTAGGCCGCTTTCGGAGACGCGGTACATATTCTTTCTTTAGTTTCTTCAATTCATGCCTAATTACGCCTTTTTCTCGCAGTGCTGTCGAAAACGGTGCAAACGCGCTCGCGGAGGGATTCTTATTCGCCGTAGCAGCAACCCTCATAATAGGAGAACAATGGCGTTCGTCTCGGAATCAGTCGAAACGGAGAGACGACGTGGACGATAAACTGGAAGACCTGGACACGCGAATGACAGAGCTCAATACGCGACTGGGTAGTCTGACGGCGATGTTACAAGAACAGTTGGAGGCGGAGAGACAGAGGTGCGTGCCATGATATTCTTGGTATTTTACAAGTCTGACGGGAAATGCCTAGGACAACTGAATTATCCAGGATACTCGAGCGTGTAGTGGAAATCGGACTGCATGGAGGATGGGCCGAGCTCGAGCAGACACCTCTAAGACTACCTCGTATCGACTTGTCGTCTTCATTGAACTCTTCCGAGTCCTCGCATTCTCTGTCAAACGACGATGACAACGACTCTTCCTCAACCGACGAATCCCGAATAGACGTAGATACCCCAGGCTCGGAATCCAAAGATGACGACAACAAGTCGGCCTAGTTGGACGTTAGTGATTTACACCCTACTCAATCTTTCCTGTAAATTTATCTGTACAGTTATCTTTTAATCGCAGTGATTAGACCAGTTCTATGCCTTATAATACAATGGATGCAAAAGTAGAAATCGTGACAGCAGAAGCAAGTAGTATCACAGAAAAGAGAAAGAGTCAGAGAATAGAGTGAAAACGTATAACTATACTACATCTAGTGTCCCAATCGTATCAAAAGTTCGTCAACTCACATGACAATGCACGGCCCATCCGGACACAACTTTTCCATCCACTGTTGACACGTCTGCTGTTCCTCCAACTCCTTCATCTTTATAACGCCTCCAACTCTCCTAATCTCAATCGTGTACTCTCGCTCACCCTCCCCAGCCTCTGGAACGTCATACCACCATTTCAACATCTGACCATGGATCTCCCATCGTCCACCAGATACTTGGACTTCTACATCCACGAGATCCTCCTCATTAGCCATCCCGAGCCAATCAACAGAAGGCAAAGCGAGCGTCGGCGTCGGACTATCGGTATTAGAGTCGGTTACGCCAGAGTATGGCGGCTGAGGATGGGGAACAGGGGGAACATCGACATTGACTTGAATGCTTGAAGGCGCCCTTGAACCCAATCGGCTAATGATTCTCGAAGAACCCTCCGAAATTGGACCAGCGCCTCTGTCCACCAAGTCATCTATATCTTTAACCAAGACCGGTGGGCGTGAGGTCAACAGACGTTGGTGTGCATAATGCACTAGAGGAACGTAAATCTCCGAGGCAGGGTCTTCCTCATCGATTCCATCCACATTAAGCTTGTCGTCCTCCCTGACCTTGACAGTCATCTTGAAGTGCGCACTGCTAATGTCAAACTGGATGTCTGAAGCTCGACCGATGAGTTTTGTAGGCCAGGGTCTTGCAAACGCTCTCGCAGCCCTAGCACCATCCGTCAAAAAGTCAAACTGGTTCTCTCTCCACCTCATCATCAACTCTGCTCTGCCGCCTGCCGTCTTCATTGTCGCGAGAGACAATGATGACTGCCCACCGACAGTAGAAGACAGTTTATCTGTCGAGATTGATGATCCGTCCTTCTTCTTCAGCAACACCGCCTGCGACTCATCCGCTCCTATTCCATACATGCTTATCGTCGCTTGGGACTGGGCCAACCTCTTGTTCGCGTACAAGCCCAATCTCCCAGTAACACCAACATCATCTTCACTCCACAAACTCAAGTCTTCCATATTCCATCCATCTCCCCAGTCATGACAACTATCTGGACAATACGTCCAAATCGTATAATTGATCGCGTTGGGTCCATCAGCCGCATTCAAACTAGCATCCAACGCCCTCTCCTGCCTCGAGTAATCACCTTGATACTTGCCACCATCTGTCCATCCATAACTCCTTTTATCGTCCATATCAAACGGCGTACCAATCTCTCCTATAATCGTAGGGTACTCCCCTAGAATCTTGGTGTCGTTTTTGAGGATGCCGAGTTGTTCTTGGAGAGACTTGCGTATAGCCGACTCGCCGATTTTGACAGCTTGGAGAATAGTTTTGTAATGTCCTCGCAAGACACCGAGTGCATCTGCGTTGAACCAGTTCCAATGACGCGTAATCAACGTAAGACCATCGTAATAATGACCAGAGTACGCTGCGCGTCCTTTAAGATCGGCAGATTGAATAGGTGGAGGAGGTGCAAAGACAGGTGGTTGGATAAACATGATGGCTTCAGGATGGGACTGACGTATTCGGTCGTTGAAAGCACGCCAGTGAGCGTGCCAATAGTGCGCAACAAACTCTACTTCGGGAACCATGCCGCTCTGCTCAACGTTGACGTCGACCTGGACAGAGTATGAAGGAGGAAGTGTGAAGTAGTCGGGTCGTAAGACAGTGCCAGACTGGATGTCCCAGACACCGTGTTCGGCCCATATACAAGTTCCCAACTTCCATCCCTTGTCTCGACGCCAGCCCCATTTCGGGTGAACACCATCAGGGTTTTCAATGCTGGGATCTGCCCATATTTTTTTGCCTTGTGGGTCGATGGTGACGTTACCACTGCGTGAAGGACCAAACATGCCAAAAGTCCAATTTTCGACTGTTTGGGCTTCTCCCATCCCTAAACGCATAGACTGGGCTGGAGTAGGGTGAGAACCTTTGGCAAGTGTGGAGCCTTGTTTATTGGGGTTGGAGTTGAGGTCTGCCCAACCGCAAAGACCCTCAAAAGGCTCGTTCATGCTGTCCCAGCCAATAACACATTCCTCCAATAAATCTCCTGCGTCCCGTATACGGTCGGCCATCTGGCCCATAGCTTCAATATAGTGTTCCTGTAAGTAGTCTTGAATATTCTTGCCGTCGATAATGCATTTCTGGGCATAATCTCTTCCGGCAAAGAATAGTGTAAAAATAGTTTGAGAGAGAAGACGGCCGTAATTTGTCGACCAAATCATGGCGGGTAGTGAAGCGGGGTCGGGTGATTCGGGGCCAGGATATTCGCAGTGTATGATGGCGGATTGAGTAGCGGTGATATTCCTTGGGTCCATGCCACAAGCAGCGAGTGTCCAGAACGGAGCGCCAGAACCTCCAGTGAACCGTGACCACTGTTGACAAGGTAAATTGGCAAGTTTAGACGATTAGAGAAAGTGATGACGCACGACATCCTGATGAGGGTCCATGAATACTTTGAAGCCGTATTCTTTGCATTTTCGTAAAACACGGACAGTGTAGTCCATAAAGTCGTAATCATATATTCCCCTAGTTCAAGACGACGCTCAGCAGCGCACTTGGACGAGACAGAAATACTACTCACGGGCCTTCATGCTCCAACGCTTCCCATGTAACAGGAAAACGAAGCATATTGAAGCCCCAACCGCGAAGTCGCGCCAGATGCACGTCCGCCGACCCGTCGTCAACGTTCAATGGCCTGCCAATGAAACTCGAACCACCATCCTCAGCAGCTTCCCAAAAGTCTTCGAGGATATAAGATGGTTTGTCGACGGGGGCCTTTGATGACCCAGAGAGGTTGACACCTCTCAATAATAGCGTACGTCCAGCATTGTCTACAAAGTTGCAGTCGAGAGTGTGTATGAATGAGGAGGATGTAGGGTTTCCTGTTGCTGGGGATATTCTAGGTACTCGGGGCATCGTAAATAATGTCGAGCTCGACGTTCAAGACGACGAGCAGATGGTTGTGGAGAAGTGCAGTGGATCCCTTTTTTTTGTCGCACCACTTTCATTAAGGGGTTGAGGCCGGACCGGCAGATTAGATAAGCTGAACTAAAAGCTATTACTGTCGGTAAAAATTCGGTGTCATACTGATTCCGTCCCTTTTCACTCGATATCCGTCCTTGAGAACCGTTTGGAAACCAATCTTTCAAAATATTTTTCGAAATATGACACTGTGTACTTTCTCCTCAAACACTTTCCCAGTTTGAAATAAGGCAAGTTTAGATGCACAGCCAGTTTCCAGCACCAAGGAAACCTAAAATACCTCGTGCAGATGATGACCTACGGCATGCATTATGTGGTATTCAAGAGTTACTTCCTCAGAAGACTGCCTTTTGGAACTACTCTGAACTGAACCTCAGGTTTGCGGTCTTTAAACTTCAACCTGCCTCGTTCTACTCTGAATGAATGAATCTTGTATTCAGCTTCCAACCTGAAGCTTATCATTAGTGATTCCAAAGTCCGAATTGATGCTATGATATCTCAGCTAGTGCGCACAGGCTGCACGGAATTGATCCCCGGCCTTAGTAGGCCTGCTTTAGTCAAGTAGCCTAAACACCGTCAGCGCTCGTACTGAGTAATGCATCTTCTGGTATTCGTTACTCTGAACCGCTAGACCTTCAGCGCTACGGAATCTTCTCCCCGAACGACGAGGAGTGTTCAACTCGATCGTTTACAGTTTCCTATATAAAGCTTTGTGTCATTCACGGAAGTAAAGCCGTGCATTTCATTTTCAAGTCACCGCCGCATCAGATGATTTCCGCTCATTGGCACTGCTCGTTTGTTCAAGTCAACGGGTGAACACAACTCGAAAACGAGCTGATTCAGTAGGGTTCTGGAAAATTGCTAGGATAAACATGTCGTTAGCATTTCTGAAATCACACTGTTTTTCGTATATCCGTGTCCATTTAAGATAACTGACAGGCTAGCACGCATATTAGGAACCCCAATACGCAAGACATAATTCCTTCAGGGCAACTCCTTTGTATTCTGATTGGACGTTAGCAAAAATTCTCCATCCCACCATCAGGCTCCATCAGGTCACTAGCTCCATCCTTATCTATTAAGTACCTGCATATGATCATGACTCTGGGTGGTTCATGATGCATAATAAGGGACAAATCACGTCAAATCTATCCCGTCGGACTCTTCAACGCTGTCAACGATAAGACCTCTTGTTCAAGCGCCCCAATCCTTTCATCTTTACTCCTCAAATCAGAATAAAGCTCCGAAAACTGCGGGAACAATTTCAATATAGTGCGCCACTTTTGATCCTCTGCAGGATTCGAATGCGCGGATAAAACCCTCTGCAGATCTCTAGACAGCTCGCAGTGTGGTGGACAGATCTGTCCCAACAACCTTGGCCAGATAAGCTCGTCTCCTTGGTTAATTATACCCGGCCCAATGTGTAGTGAATCCAAGACTGCAACCCTGAGATCATCACTGTGAAATTGAACGGGTAGGTTTTCAGTGGTGAATGGAGGGGTTTTTGATAGAGGATAATCATCGAGATTGAGTCGGACGACTTTAAGATTAGGACAGAGTCGTGTTAGATAGAAAACAGAGAGTAGACTGGGAGAGTTTTTGAGAGGCGGACCTGTTCTGAAATATTTCGAGTTAAGGAAAAGGTCAAATGTCTCTAGACGAGGCCATGCTAATCCAATGTCTGCAATGTCATGATCTGCGAGATCAAGGGGATAAGGTGTATGAAATCGGAAAACGGTGATTTCTTTGCATGCAAGAATAGAGCTCCAGTCTTCAAATTCGATATTCACCTCCTGGGGCTCCACTCGTCCGCAATGAAAAGGACTGTACTGAACTCTCAGCTGGGTCATTCGTGGACAAGTCTGCGCAATGCCTTGAAAAAGACCAGATATTGACTTTGGTTCGTCGATCGCATAGACATAGACGAATACCGTGGTCAAACATTGGAAATTACCCTGTCCCTGGAAGAATGGATAGATAGCTTTGTAGTTTCTGAGGTCGGCACGAAGACGTTCGAGCTGGGAGAAAGCATCCCCAACTCCAGTATAGTGGACGAGGACGTCGTTGATGGTGGCAACACCACTAGCTTCCAGCCCGATAAATCCAGTCATAAACTCCAAATTTTTTAGTGCTGAAGGGTTTTGAATGCTCGAAAGGATCCGAGACGTATCTCGGAAACCTGGAACTTTCAGATGGACAAGGGATTTAAGAGATCCAATAAGATTAATCAATGGATCAAGCAACGTGGGTCTAGGGGGAAAGTTTACTTCCAGAGCGACGAGGGAAGGAGTACGGTGTTGCAAGGCTGTTAACAGCAACTCTACTCCAGGGTCTGAAAAGCCATTAGATCGACCCCACAACATACATTTTCTGATTCCCTCGTGCAGGAACATGACAACGTCGTGAAGCCCATATTCTCTAAACCCATCCCAGGCAATAGTATGAAGAAGTGGGAATACGGGTGATGAGGAAAATTTCATGGAGCCAAACGTTTGCAGAATGGGAAAGTAATCCACGGTCGGATCATTGTGACAAAAAATTCGTACACGACAACAGTACTTGGACTGAAATCGTGACCAAGCTTCAGTAGTGTCAGTTCCCGGAACAAACTCGAATACCTTTGGATTTCAATCGGACATGCATCAATAAACACGCCTCCAGCACAGAAACCAGAACGTGTAAAAACTCACGTATGCTCTTTCTCCACCTTCAGACTTCAATCGAACCGGTGCAAGGGCGTTCGCGACTCTGGCAAGACTTTCTACCTTGTACCAAAGAACATCCAGCGCAACCTCGGACCAGCTCTGACAAACCTGTGTGCAGGCAATTTGATCCTCTCTATTTAGGCATCCGATGATTGGATGCAGTAATTCTGCGATTTCGAACAGGTTGTGCATAATCACTGGTCTGGTGATGATGGTGGTACAGAAGAAAGAAGGCCTCGTGCCCGAAGTTGACCGTGACGCGCGCACGCAACACGTCCCTCTAATTGCGATTGTGGCCAATGAAAGCAAGGATTCGCGATGTTTATATAGGAGACACTGGTACTACTGAATACTTACGGATATCAACTGAACTAACTAGTATAGGTAACTACCCCCAAGCCGGAAACGCGGGACCACCGTAGTAAGACGCATCTACAAATCCGACTCAGTCGAGGTCCGCGTTGCCAGTACCGAATAAAACGATAGAATGGAATAGCTATTGTTGGCAAATCATGAGCTACTAAGTCCACCTTGTTTCTCCTGCTTCAACGCAATGGCCCGTTGGCGCATAGAGTCGGCAAAGTCGAAGTACCATTTTCAGCACAGCATCCTATCTAGCCATCGGTCAGTATCAATTAGCATCATACCAGAAAGAATTCTACCGGTAATTCCTAATTCAAGTTTGCATCGAGGTCTGCAGATCTGACCCAGCATCTCTGGTAGTACTGATCCGTCGTCAGAATCGAGGCTTCCTTCTCTAACTGTAAACGAATCTAATTGAGCAATTTTGGTGCCAATGATAACAAAACGAGGAGGTAGAAAGGCGGAGCTAAACACAGGAGTCTCGGGTGTCTTTGCTCTGATTGGTTCGAAGTCGAATATGCTTAAGATTGGGACAGAGACGTATCAGGCTAAAAACGACTCACGCACTCATCTTTTTGTCTCATGAATGTTCGAATTCGCGATATTACAGATCTCTTTAAGCTGTGACCAAGTCATACTAATCTGCTGAAGATCGAAGCCGGATAGGTTGAAAATATACGGACTGGCGTGGAACCGAAAGATTTTGATTTGGGTACGGCGTAGTG
The DNA here is from genome assembly GCA_037954225.1 of Stygiomarasmius scandens. Lineage (NCBI taxonomy): Eukaryota > Fungi > Basidiomycota > Agaricomycetes > Agaricales > Campanellaceae > Stygiomarasmius > Stygiomarasmius scandens. The sequence continues at coordinate 270,169 of JBANRG010000079.1, read as the reverse complement.
CCAATTTGATGATACATGTACCTTCGTCGTGAGATCTGAACCATCCGAGTCGAAGTTCCGTAAGGCTAGACAACCTCGCATGATGCTATGCATGAGACGGAGAGTTGATGATTTCGATTACGACATGAACCGCGCGCAGGTGTTGAAAGTCGTAAAGAACGCAAAAAGAGCGGATGGATAGTTGCGCGCTCAACAGACGCTCGAAATTGGGGGAAATATCACCAGAGTGCACTATATATCGTCAGTACTGGTTCCACGAAAGGCAATCATGTTATTAGTAGATCCCGTCAGGGACGCTAAGCTCCTCAGTCCTAATAGATTTCCTGCGCCGTACGGAAGCCAGCTATCTTGATATGTACAAGGGAATCAAGAGAACTATAGTTGAGAAAAGAAGTCCATCTCAAGGGAAGGAACTCGGGCTACGTCCTTAGCAGTCCAGGATCGTCATACTTAAGTGCGTGGATTGATATGAGCGGACAGTCATCGATATATAGTAGAAGAAAAGATTTAAATTTGAAGACAGTTAGGATAGATCATTGGTGCAAGCAGGGCTGTAAATTTGGATAGGGCGTGCTCTTCGTAACAGATCAGATCAAGGGCAATTTCTGACCATACATTGATATAAATCGTTCGTGACGATGAAGCGAAGAAGTTCTGTAATCGTGAAGATATTGCGCATGATGCAGATTCAGAGCAATGGATTAGTTGCATTTACCCGCTACCGAGGGCCTTGTCTTTGTCCCGGAACTTTTCCTTCGCATTCCGAGAGACAATTCACGAATTTGAAAAGAATACGTTTGACCTATTTTTGGATAAAGAGGGCTTTGCACTCCTGAGGTGTGAGCGGGATGAAGAGAATGAGAACATCGGCATTAGCCGAGCTGTGATTTCTGTCCTTCGGGCCGACATTATCCTCATTTCTACGTCTGTAACACAAGTACGTAGAGAATATCAATTCAAAGCAAACCTGACCGAGTTCTCGCAATGTAATCTTTATCCTCCTGCTTCAGAGAACCCTCGTACTGCTTGAAAGAGTCTGTAGCATCGACAAAAGCTTGGTAAATCAATTCCACTTTGCGCTGACTGCGGGGCTGAATTTCGCATTCAAAGGGCAATGGCTGCAAAGCAAAACCCTTCGGAATTATTTGAGTCGTGGATATGCATCTACACCGATGACTTCCGACTCACAGTAGAAACCCTGTTGAGGTCAATTGGAATTTCAAGCCCCGTATCAGGATCTTTGGCGTTAGAGAAGTTGAAGGCCCAAATCAGGTTCGTGACGTTGATTTCCTGTACATAAGATTGTCAGCCTGAGGATTCCACACATAGATAAAATTGGCTACTTACCAGGCTCAAATTGCCTATGTGCATACCGGGGCAAATCCTCTGTAATGTCAAGACTGTCAAATATGAGGGAATGAATATTCAATTCGACCAACCCTGCCAGCACCAAAGATGATACTATCTCGGAAGTGACTATCATCAACACCTTTTTTTGTCCCGTATTTTGTTTGCAAGTAGCGTTCGGGCCAGAATTGATCAGGGTGATCAAATATTTCTTAAATAAACGATAGTCTTAGATACGCGAGACAGCATCGTTTGAAAGCCGACATTTACCAGGATCATGAAAGATGCCCCCTGCGTAGGTGTAAGTATGTAATGCGAAGGGGCTGAAATAGTAGTAAACTCGTACATTGATTTTGGAATACAGTGCATCCCTTAGGAATGGTATATCCTCGGTACTTTGCAAGCAGTAAGTCGTGTGTTTGTTGGCAGTAGGACACTGAGATCATACCTCTTCATTTTGAATAGTTGCATGAGGGATACCGAATGGCAAAGGCGGTCTGAAGCGTCCAAGCTAATTAGAACATGAACTTACGGTTCCTCTAGCAGCGTAGGTTGAGAGAACCACCTCTTTGATGATTGCCTGAATATACGGCAAATTTTTAATATCGTCTAGTCGCGGAATACGGTCGCCAATTGTGTGATCTATCTCTTCTTGTGCCTTTCGCTGTACTTCAGGATGACAGGATAGAACCATGACTAGCATCTGAAGCATGCTAGTAGATGTGTCAATACCTCCTTCAATTAAGGTGCCTCCTATGTAACTGTTCAAAGCGGTCAGATACAGACACTCAAAAGATAGAATGAGGTTTACCCCACTTGGTGCCAAGTCAACCCAAACTTTTCTTGACATGCTAGTACTTGTTCCATAAGACAGTCGGTACCTTCTCCTCTGTCCAGACGGTCCTTGCATTGTTCGAGGGAGCCAAAGTATAACATATGATGCAAGTCCTTAAGCTCCTTGCACTCCTTCTTCCACGGTGCTAATGGACCCTCCGGCAGGTATTTGAGAAATGGAAATATATCAACTGGCAAGTGTGCTCCGGGCATGAATAGGTGCTCTTGAATGTGAATGTGATGGAAGAAGGACGCAGCTTCATAGCTATCATATCGTGGAACACGTTTTCCGTAGAGAATAGAAAAGATTACCGATGCTGAGAGTCGGCGTATATGTTTGAAATGAGACTAAATATATTGCGAGTTATAAGTATACGACACCTGAAAGAATCGGATGGCTGAATTACTTTAGGATCATTAAGTAAATCATACATCAGCTGAGTTGACTCTGCAAATTGAATAGAAGATGTCTGCATCGCGGAAGAGGGCTAGGTTTTTACTTCAAATCCAGAATCTAATAAGATATGGACAGAAATACACACCGTCAAAACCGCATGAACAGCTTTCCTCATCATTCTCCATCCTTCACCTACAGGCCGTGGTAAGATGACAGGTCAGATAGCCATAAATTTGAAGAATCACTATATCTGCCGAGCACCAAGCTATCCCCTTCGTGTACTTGTTCAGGTATGTATGCGGGAGGTCGATCTGCTGTCGAAGTGCTCCGCATGTCCATAAATTCTTTGATTGCCTTAGCACTAGAAAGAACAATAATGGTTTGTCCTCCCATTTTTAACTGAAGGGTAAATAGAAGGTGAATAGACGGCGGCTAATCAACGAAGACTGAAATCTCACCGAATAGAAATCCCCATATTGTCTGGCCCAATCGGTGAACCTGCCAGCGGCAAAACGTTAACAATGGATGATAGAAGTCAACAACAACTCACTTTAGATAGATAGACTGCGACGGGAACATGTGGACATTTCTGAAATGATAGTATAAGAAGCCTTCAATTCGAGAAGGGAAGGTTATACCCTAGAAGAGGAATGGTAGGAGGACCGGGTGGAAGACTAGACTCCCGTGACCCCACCCTAGCCAAACGAAAGACAAGAAACAGAAGGAAAGAGGCAACCAGGAGTGACAGCTCGGGCGACATGAGCGACAGTGGGGGGACCGGAAGAGAACCTTTGTAATATAGGGTATTGACTGCATACGTGAGTTGGGTCCGTGTTAATCGCAGAAAACGGTCGCAGAACGTGTCGCTGAGTGCCCAGTCATGCTAGTAGTGCCGAATGAACCCTATTATTACCGCAAGTAACGTCATTGAGGTTGTTTGAACGCAGGTTTTCAGACCTGGCGGGGGCCCGGAAACAGCATAACGAAAGCGGATGATTCCATCAAAACGGTGCATTGGAATCCTAATATGTGCAGAGGCGCATTGAAGCCCTTCAGCCAAGGCTTTTGACTTTTCGGACGTATCCGCTCAGTCCTCGCGTAAGTTCAGTTTCGTAAGAGTGTTGGCAATGTTCAACGACGACCTTCGAACTTCGGGGACAGTAAGCCAACAGTTCACGTATTCCTTTTGAAGCGAACTGCCTTGATGCTATTATGTAGTAAAGGGCACAGAAACTGGACTTTCCACTGTTTTATGCACCAATGATGGCCGGGTAAGAAAAGAGATAACTCCGGAGTGCTAGATCTAAAACAAGGGACCCTGGGAAGTTTTTACTACGGATAACTGTGACCGCGGCTTGAGTTTAAGAAACCTTGACATAACGGGTCGATTCGAGATCAAGCTGACTTCAGTTTGTTGTAGAGATCCAATAAGCTGAGAGCTAGGGGCGACTCAGTATGGCTGTACTGGTCGTGAGACGTCGGACTCGTCTAACTCCAAGCCGTTCGTTCTCCGGTTCCTGTTTTCGTGATTACCGTGCTATTAATGCAGATGTCTTCAGATGTCTTCTCGTGGGTATGGGTGCTTGAATGGTATCCAGGGCACCAATCCAGAAGGGACAGCCACACTCTAAAGTTAGCAAAAAAAAAGTCCCATCTACCTCAGACTTGTATAAAAACCGACCGAAATTTGACCTACTTCCCATCCCGATATACCGAAAGCAGACACTTAGAGTAAGTCCTCGCCTACTTGCTGCCTCATAACCACTTTTAACAAACTATCCAGCCTCACAATGCAATTCAAGAACTTTGTCCTCTTCATCTTCTCTGTAGTATTGTCTTCGACTTTGGCTCACGCCCTCATCAAGGTATGCCTGTTGAGTATTTTCTACGATTGAACCAATTGCTGATTCCTTACCCAAGCCCGACGTCGAGGAGCTTGCTCAGCGTCTCCGTGAAGGACTGCGCGTTGAACATAACGCTCAGAAATAGAGGAGTGATCGAGTATCAGTGCGCCAGAAAGAAATCCGAGGCTGTCGATGCTGAGGGGGTTGGGGAGTATTTATTCAGGTTTGGCGAGCCCGAGTCGAGCGAAGTAAATTATGCTTTCATAGATCTTTCTACATCGAGGGTTTTGAGCTTCAAAATCGGTAATAAAAAGAGAAAACGCACGCTCTAGGGGTCGGGAAAATCTCTCCCTAAGTATATGTGACCGACGGCTTCTATGCTTCGACGGAAGGCTGAGAGTCTGGGAAAACTACATTATTACCAGCCGGGAGGGAAAATAACCACGGGTAGAACCTGGATTTTGGGTCGCATCTATACATTGGCGTGGATAGGAGGTCAGACAGCAAATGGACATCAGTCACTGACTTTGTTGTTCTTCTGGGCGGGAATAGAGGAGTTAAGAATATGAAACAACGAAAACAGATGGCTTTGCGGTTGAAAACCTATTGCAGAGATGCGCTTTTTGACGATGTACGAGTTTGTGATAGTCTTATAAAACTTCGCACACCTTAAGCGTACCTCGGATTTAAGTCATGTGCATATCATGCCCAGTAAAATTTTCTTAATTTACGCAGTACGCGTCTCACAAGGAGCGCGTTGATGAACTCTTCTTCAAGTCCGGGGCAGTTCACATCATCTTTGGGACAATCTATCTGTCGCGAGATAGGCCGAAATTATCTGCCTTATGATCCTCAGTGTTGAAGGACAACAACGATGTATTTGTGCGGACAGCTTGCGGATCAGGAAAGACTGGAATAATAGCATTGCTGAGCATTGTACTCCAGCAGGAGTGTATTTTTCAAAGCTAGGTAGAGTATTTTCGTTTTCTTTGCGTCTTCGAGGTGCTGGGCTCTATTAGTAGGAGTACATCGTGTTAGAGTATTTGGTAGGTGAGAGCACTTTTCTGGGGGTATAGATGGTGTCAGAGCCATTATGGAAGCTCATTGTAAAATAGTAATTAGGAGGAAGTGCGTAAAGGAATAGAGCATGGACGAGATGCAGTAGGATGTAGTCGCCCACAGAGCACACGTGATTTATCTCCTTTTCACTTTTTCCTTATATGGAAGGTCTTTGACAGCTAAATCCGAGGTACGGTAACCACGCCGTGTTTTTTCGCAGACTCTAGATAAGCGAGGTACGAGCGAGTCTGCCTAGGGGAGACTAAGTTTGTGATGACAGTTGATTGTAAGAACCTGGGAAAATTTCTGCTTCAGTTTTTTGCCGGAGTATAGCCTTGGTGGGACAGTGTTTCAGGTACGTAGAACAGATCCTGAATTCATGGGTGACTTGGCCAGTTTTCCCGAAAGCCTCAGGTCGACATCTGCTTGCATGAAGCGATCTCGCTAGAATGGTCGAATTTTTTATTTTAAATCAGGGGTGACCCTTGCCACTGGCAGTGGATATTTCCGGGTATAGATCGAGCAGTGGCATTCTCAGTTCGCCTACATACACACTCAGAATTTCTACAAAACATACGTACTAAATACTAGTTAGTACCGTGACACATATTTGTTTCGAAGCTTGAACCGCCGGGCTACCCATAAGGGTAAGACACGGCTGCATATCTGAATCGCAGAAGGCTCGTGCTGCCAGTACCAAACAAGAAACTGACAGTATAGCAACTGGAAGGTAAACATAATGAGTAAAGCTACCATGGGCAAATCATGAGTTACTGAGTCCGTATCATTCTTAACGATCTCTTGCTTCAGCGCAATGACTCGGCCCTCGTATTGGCGCATAGTGGAATGAAGCTGAGAAAACCGTGGGACCTTTTTCAGCACGTTGCTCCAGTTGATGTCTGGAAAGTGCGTTTGTGCCAAGGGTAGAAAATGGGATAACTGAAATCCAACTTTGCAACGTGGTCCACATAACTGCGCCAACGTCGCTGGTAGCATAAATTCGTCGCCGGAAAGAAAAACTCCTTCTCCAATCTGGAGGGAATCCAACTGTGCAATTTTGACACCGGGGATACGAAAGCGGTGAGGGAGAGAGGCAGGGTCAAACATTGGAGTTTCAAATGCCCTGGTATTGAACGGCAGCCGGACATGCCTGAGATTTGGGCAGAGACGCGTCAGGACAAAGATAGCCCATAAGCTCAAGGTCTTATCCCGCGAGTATAAAAATCTATGATGAAGAAGATCAAACTCTTCAAGCTGTGGCCAAGCCAATCCAATCTGCTGGAAATCGCCATCTGACAGACTGAGAACATATGGAGTGCGAAGCTGAAAGACTTTGATTTGGGCATAGTGCAGCAAGACCTGCAAATCCTGCAGTGTTATTGCATCGTGCGAAGGGTCCGTAGCATGACCAACTTCAAGTCTGATTTCAACAACGGCCGGACAACTTTGTACGAGGGTGTGTAGGAAGTCAAGGATCGACAGCTTCGTGGCCATATCATGCATGTTACTGGCAATGCGAACGGCGCGCAAATGCTGCAAACTAGTGCTTCCTTGGAAGAAGGGATGGAGTGCTGCAAGATCTCTAACGGATGCATTAAGGTACTCCAAGTTGGGGAAGACATTGCCTGCCCCAGTATGGTTAACAAACATGTCGTGTGCACTGAGGTGGAAACTACGGAAGGTGAGGCTGCCATCCTTAGTGCTGGAATAAGATAGAAATTCCAGGCTTTTAACCGCCGATGGCCGTTTTATACTGGAAAGAATCTGAGAGGAGTCTCGGAATCCCGGAATCTTAATATGAACGAGAGGCCCGAGAGAACCAATCAGCTTGGCCATAGGTTCAAGCAACTGTGGTTCGGGAAAGAAATTCATCTCCAAAGAGACGAGTGAGGGGGTGCAGGATTGTAACGCTCTCATCAGACGCGGTACTCCAGGATCGTACTGATCGTGATATCTGCTTGTGAAGGAACAATGCCTCATTCCACTGTGCAGTAAGGGGATGACGGCGTGAAATTCGTGAGTCATGGACGCGTTCCAACGTAAAGTGTGAAGGTTGGGAAAGAGAGGTAGAGGCGATGAATTAACTTGGGTCATAGCTTCCAAAAGGGAGGTGTAATCAACTAGAGACGAGAACTCGTGACGAAGAGCCCGTACGCGACGACCGTATCTTGACTGGAATTGACTCCATGCTTCTGGGTCTGGAAGAGGCTCGAAAACCTTCAGAATCATCGATTGGCGTGAGTGGTTGGCTGCCTAGATAAGAGGAAAAGGACGCACATAGGTCTGAACCCAACCAGGATTGATTACCTTGATCGGTGCAAGTAGGCCCGCAAACTTGCCCAAGTCATGTACCTCGTAGCAAATCAGATCGAGCGCGATTTCTGACCAGCCCTGGCATACGAGCGCGCATTTAACTAGATCTCCTCGACCCAAGTTCTCGAGAATGAGACGGAGAAGCTCTGCGACGGTAAAGATATTGTGCATAATATGGTTTTGAAGTAAATACCTGGGCATATCACCGATCCCTTATATACATGGTAGCTCAGAATTCCCATACAGCTTCTCACAGGCTTCCTTCACGACTTAATTGTCTCCTCTAGCCTTTTGTCTATCGTGTGTATCGACGAACTACACGGTACACAATGACGTGGGACTGGTCTCTGTTGCAAGATCTGGAAGATCGCATCTCTGCTCTTGAAAACTGCTAGAAGGAATGAAACATTAAGTACATCATTACTCTGACTCTAGAATGTGGACACGCACTAGAGGTCTAAGCCAACAGTACCCAGACTTGACTTGATTTTGCTGACATTGGTTCTCCCTGAAGTTTCGAAGCTCTTGCCCGGAAGCAGTATTGAATACCTTTGTACCAGCATCTGCAACCGGCAGCGTACAGAGCGATGATGATTGAATTCTGGAAGAAACGTCGGACCCTGGGAACTTTGATGTTAGCCGACATTGCCGATTAGGTTGCAATGCAAACTTTCTCCGCACCCTGATCATAGAGGGTTGGATTTTGCTGGGCTCCCAAGTTCGCTGGTAAGTACTCAATAAGTTCTTTCTCTTTCTTCAGGATTGTGCCCGATCAGATCTCGACGATGATCATCTACACTGCCACAGGAAGGCTTAAGCTGCTGTGGCTTCGAAATACTGTTCAACCCACATAACGCGCCTCTTCCTTACCTCCCATGTCTCCTCCCACCAAAGAATTTCTCCCACAAAGAGGTGTCCAACACAATCAGGCATTTTCTTATTTGCTCAATCCTCCAGCTCAGCTCAGCACAACCAAAAACGTAACGGCAGCCTCCGAAACATGTCCTGATGCCGAGATGAAACTCAAGGATCAGGTCCCGTTAGCTGCTATTGACAGATGATGTTCTCGAACGAGGTAGATCGTACTTTGATGAATAGTGAGTGGGTACGCCCTGTCAGGTATAGTATCTGTCTGACTACGTGCTTGGTAATAGCATCGATGGATTGAATTGAAGGAGATATGAGTGGAAGAAAGGAAGCAGCCACCCAGAGCCTAGGTTGCGAACAGAGCAGAACAGAGCACGCTAGAAACTGATTCTAGGGGCGGAAGAAAGGAAGAATGACGTGACCATGAGTGCTATAAAATGTACATGAGTCACTGGCAAATACCCCACAAATACATATATCATATCAGAGGCTATACGAGTCACGGTTTCCCTCGAGCCTTTCTAAAGAACCGCCATCATGCCTCCTCACAGACGCCAACGTGCTGATACCAAAGCTGCTGCCTCTACAAAAAGGCCCAGATCCAACGCTTCGAAGGCCTCAGCTCCTAGCCAGAAAGCTCCACAGGTAAAAGACGAACCCACCTCAGAGCTTCCTCCACAGACGCAGGAGCGAATCAAGGACGAAGCTGCTGAATCTGGCGAGGCAGCACCCAAAGCCAGAAAGGCCAAACCTAAACAGGCGTCCCCGTCGAAAAAGAAGAAGGAATTCGCGCAGATCTGGAAGCAGTGGTGTCTCCAGCATCCCTGGGTGGTCGACAAGGACTATGAACAGCAGTTCTATAGCTGGGAGATGCACAAGAGTGACGGTCAGCCTTTTAAAGGTATCCTCTCCCGTCACTGATCGGTATACTTTCAAGCTATGAAATACTATCGCTTTGAAGATTACGAGATGGACACCTTGCCCTATGTGAAATTCTTCAACAAACACAACGAAAATATCCCGGGGCGCTCCTATAACATTAACGATCTTACGCGACTTGCTTATCGCAAGCATGCTGCCATGGAGGGTATCGATGGAGCACTTGAAGGAAAGCCAGCAGACGCTATGCTGCAGAAAGGCAAAGAGTTGTTCGATAAACAGTGCGTCTCATCCATGCGTCTCGCTATGTTTCACGTTGATATATTTTGAAAGCATCGCGAAATTGGACGAGAATTACTCGAAGAAGCACAACAAACCGCGCCTTGGGCCTAGGAAGGTCCAGATAGTACCCGTGAGAAAACCTGACCGGAGACCTCGTCGACCGTTTGGTTCTTGGTGGGAGGGTGTTTGGGAACGAGGCGAGTTCATAGGGTGGTGGCTCGTCTACCACTTCGATCCCTATTATGAAACAAGCGGTGGTGAGGGAGCAGGTGACACTGATGGCGCTCTCCCGCGTGAACTTCGTTTCTGGCCGAAAGAAGAAGAGTGCCCACTAGCTGGTTGAAGATTAGGCAATGGTTTTGATATGATAGTGTACAAGTTTAAAGACTATGATATGTAACAGTTTCGATTTCAAGAAATGTATACTAGGTTTGCGTACAAACACCAGTATCACATCAAGGTTTCGACCAAATTCCCCGCAATTTACAAAGAGCTATTTCTAGCCTCTTCGCCATGCCCCAAGTTCAAATCCAGCCCATCTACACCAATACCCAACCGCGCAAGACATCCAAAAACGGCCACGGCAGTCGATAGTTTGGCTTGGTTTGACGATGAACTCGAGCTTGCATATGAGCCTTTCGAAATACCGGAACCATTGCGTGCAGTTCCTGTAGCACTAGTGGTATACCTCGAAGCAAAAGAAGACGCCGATGGAGTAGTGGAAGATTGCGCTGCTGCATTTCCAGCTTTCACATATCCAGAAATAACACCTGCAAGGATTTGCATCGGAGTGAGAACCCTCGTTGTTTGGACCTTCATTTTCGCCCTTTCCCTTTCCCTCTCCCTCCTCCCACCTCCAGTAGTCCCTGCAGCAGCGGCAGCTTTCAATTTCCGTGAAGCGGCGGCAGGAAGACCACTGAGTGCAAGACCGACATCATGAACATTGTTTTGTTGCATCCACGTCAACCCATAGCCTTTATCTCGAACGTTGATCTCGAGACCTTCTTTGACGAGATACCGGACAAACTGCTTCAGAGCGAGAGCGAGGACAGAATACGGAGCAAGTGTCGCGTCGACGTCGGAGGACGAGGAAGCGATAGCAGAGAGAGGATATTCTGGATGAATAGGGGAAGATGTGGTCCGGAATGTCCGTAAGTTCAAAGTCCCGACCAGGTCTCTGAGGGCTTCGCTAAGGCGAGGATCAGCAATAGCAACCAAATCACGGTTTCGTAGTCTTTTCTGCCAAGCAGACGTATCTCCAAATTCCGAAAGTGTTGCAGGTGTCGAAGGCAGAATTTGTCGGCCGAGGAATGGATGAGGTTGGAGTCGTGTTTGGGTGGCAGTACTGGCATTTACACCATCCGCATCCACGTCCATGGCCACATCTGCATCCGCCTCGGCCTGAATCTGCTGCTTCCGTCTTTGTACGTGCTGTAAGAATATCCGCTCGACATTCACTATCGGCAGTTTGGAAAGCTGTAATACACTTGGTACAATGTTGCACTTGAATGTTTGTTCGTCAACCAGAACACCGTGAGCATCATAAAGACCTGGCTGAGGCGGTGGATGCTGAGTTGTGACAGTGGATGCCGCTGAAGATGTGGAAGCACGACGCATGCGACCGTGGCCATTCTGTTCGGTACCGTGGCTAGTATTCGGAGTGTCCCGTACTTCGACGATTCCATGAGCCCAAAGACCTAGCCCGCACACTTTACACCATTTTCCGTCTTGTAACAGTTGGTTCCAACGGGATTCTTTATTACTAGTGCTTTCTTCTTGGGTAGCTATATCGGGTTCTTCGGACGAAGGGGAAGGTGATTCTCGGAAGAAATGGTTGTTGTCTTCAAGCCAGCAGAAAACATCGCCGGTAGTAAGCGGGACGAGATTCGGGTTTGCGGGGGTGTTATTTGAATCGGAAATCTCGGTATTCTCGGAGGTAGATGCTTGAGGTCGCAGCTCGTTGACGCGTTCGGCATACGCATCCCTGAGTGCTTTGGCGCGTCCCCACTTTACGAAGACATGAGTATCGAGAATAAACACCATTGCGAAGATAGACACACCTCGATTGCCTTCCTTCTGCCCATCACCAAATCATTCAACTCTTCCTGGTTTGCGACGAGTTTATATGGCAGTTTGAGTACACTGGCGATATTGTTCGCATTTGAAGCTTTACTGCGTTTAGGAGGTTGACGTTGGGATGTTGGTATTGTAGCATCTGCGATGGCAGTCAGTACACATGAATACATACAGATATTAGCAGACATACCTTTCAGTGTCATAGGAAATCGCGGCAACAGTGACTTGAGGAGATCCTCCCAACCGATTTCCTTTTCCCGCCCATCTTTGCCATGACCAATATCCCTTCCATTTCCAACAACAGCGGCGCCGAGACCATTGTCCTCGCTCTCATACTTCACTTCACCCTCGTTCTTGGTTTCCCAATGCACCCTGGAATTCACACCGGGATAACCTGTCTTTGCCGGTCTAGTTTCTGTATCCTTGTCCAGCTCAACGTCAACCATCTGCTCGTCACCCTTGACAGGGGATTTGGAGGTTCCCAACATGTCTAGCCCAACCCAGTGCTCCAAGATGATACGCTGCGAATCTCCACCGTGAGTGCTCCCTCCTGGGTTGAAGACCAATTCGATCTGAGCGTGGAACGGTTCTGAAGTGGTACCGACCACTAAGAAGGGAGGTTCAGTAGCAGTCAAAGCTGGAATAGGCACGAAATCCATAGGGTCCATGTCGGGGAGGGGAATTGAGGTAACGGTCATGGACGTAAGAACTGTCGTTAGGTCTACACTCTGTAAAAATGAAAATTTTAGTGAGATATAAACTTGATAGACTGTAAAAGGCTGACATAGGAAGCCGACTCGACAGAAACCATCCACTTGTGCGTATGGTCTCTGGCAGATTCCGGACGCCGTTCGGGTGGAATGAACAAGCTCGAGTCCGTGATAGTGACGCGACAAGTCATCCGGAATCTACTGCTTTGCACGATTGGAACAGTCGAGTTTTCCAAAGAGGTCGTGCCATCACGAGCTAAAACAGGTTTGATATCCTCCTCGACAGTTGGCAGTGTAAGGTCGATGATCTCCTCGCCTCTGGAACCATAATGATGCGTAGTGGGTCTACGCCAACGTCGTTTCGGTTTTTCCACACCTTTGTCGTCCATTCCGTCAATGTCCACCTCTGCATTCTCATCCTCTGCACGGACTTTGATTTCCTTCCTCCTTGCTTCCTTTCCCAAAAATTGAGCAAGTGCAGGTGAATCTCCATGGAGACCCAATGTCTTGGTCAAATGCACGCTCCTCTCTCCTTGTCCACCCGCATTCACGTCTCCAGCTACGCGATCCCGAGTACCCTCAACAGCCATCTGAAAGAGGCTTTTCACGCCAGGCAACATGTTGGAACCAGCACTGATGTCTATACCGGCTTCCAAATCCAACTCGTGGCCAAGCTCTGCTTCCATCTTCTCTTTGAGCACAGAGCAAACTCTAACACATTCTTCATGGGTACCCCACCCCGCGTTATGGGTGATACGAGCATGGTTGTAGAGGCCTTGAAGATTGGTGAATGATGTACGCAAGCAAATAGGACACCGTAGCACGTAGACTTGATTCTGACTCTGGGTATCTGTGGGCGAGGAACGCAAATAGATGAATTTGGCCTTTTGTGAGCGTGTAAGAGGTTTTTCCTTTGGTGCTGGTCTTCCTTTCGATGCATTATGTATTACTGAAGCTGGAATAAAATTTTCTCGAGTGAAAAGAATGTCGGAAGTCGAGTCTATAGCGGATAGGGCATTCAATGCTGCATCTTTGAATACGACTTCGGACACGTCTGCGGCTTCTACGAGAAAAAAAATGAAAAAAAAATTAGAACCAAGCTGACCTCGAGTGGCTCAACACGTACCATGGGTCAATGCCTCCTGCAAAAGTGAGGCCCATTTTATACGCGATTCTAGGGTAGCTGCAAGTCGTTCTCGCAATCCAATTTCAAGGTCAATTTCGGAGAGAAGAATTGTCTCTTCTAGGTCCCATGGGCTGCTGTAGGATTGCATGGCATCTTGATACAGCTCACAGTAAGTGAAAGGAAAAAAGAAAATAGCGTGACTCGGGCGTTTCGGCGGCACCGAGTCAGTCCAACGCGCGTCACGGTTCCCCCCTATCTTACAGGACGAGTTATATATTATGAAGTTGTTCACTTTTTTTCTATCCTCTACTTTGACATGGATCCTCTGCGTGAGTCCCGCCATCTTTTCGTCTGTTCCACACTGACCACCATGTTCTTTACTAGAAACTTTTCCATTCACCGACAAAGAAATGTATGCAGCTGGTCTTTTGGACGAAGGCGAGCTCCTTAATCCTTTTGTACTTCTATACCACACTCATCATCTTCAATGTAGACACCTCTCAATCCCGAGTCGTCCAACAGGTGGTTGCGACCATGAAAGCACACCCGCAACTTTTGAGCAAGTCTCCTATGTTATTTCCACGTCTACTATACTTACCATCTTCCATTCAGAGCTGTCGCTTTTCGCCCTACAGTGCATTGACTATGCTGTCCAGCGCACGAGCCCTACCTCTCCCGCTTCCTCGACCCTTGGCGACAAGTCTTCTCTCTCTGCACTCGCCCTCACCCAAGACAGCGATGCCGCCGTTGTCTCTAAATACGCTGTCTCAGAGTACGAGAGGACTACCTACTACAACGGCATCACTGATGACGGCGACCACCCGGACCTCCTCTACCGTTCTGATTTACTTGAAAATCCCTTTCCCAAGCCCGAGGGCAGACACGCCCACCTCCCTTCCAAGTCAGCTCAAGGAGTCTACAACACCTCGCTCAATAAAGTCTGGGACACCGTCGGTCCCCAGATCCGCGACCTAGTGAAAAGTCACAAGATTCGCTATTCGTCCATCGACCCTGCTCGCTTTGTAACCTACGGAGAGGACGACACGGAAACTCTCGGTCCTGTCGTGATCTGGGTCGGGGTCTATCCCGGTTCTACCTCTCACGATACCGCCCACGAGGTATCCCAGGATATCCTTGCGCTTCTTGTGAAGAATGGAGTCGAGGGTGCTGTGGTAGAATGGCGCGAGGCCGTTCCGTCAAAACTAGCAGGTCCAGCCCTTATGCGCGTTGTGGGCAACCACAATCATACTGCTCATGTACGTCGTATCTTCACTGCTGCTCTCAACATGCCCCTTGCCGCCGAGGAGAGGGAGAACGAGGACGCTCAGGGTAGCCTCACTCTCTATTTCCATGAAGGTAAAGACGTGCATGGCAACGTCAGCGATAAAGTTTTGGGTGTTAGCAGCTGCCACGTTCTCCGGAAGAACACCGACGTTGATTATGAGTTCAAGGGGCCTGGCGTACCTAAGCAGTACGTTCGAGTTGGCGGACTGCGTCGCTTTCAGCAGGGGCTTGACGACATCAGGGCCTTGATTGGTGACCACGGGATCCTCGCCGACCTCCTCACCAGAGAAATCGTCCAGTTGGAGGCAAAGGAGAACCTAGACAAGGAAAATACAAGAGAACTTCAAAAAACTCGCGAGAAGCTACTCGAGCAGCAAGAGGCTATTGCCGAGCTCGAGGCATTTTATAACGAAGTCAAGAACCAGTGGGGTGACGCTGGGCTCCGCAACATTGGGCATGTCCGTTATGCGAAAGCCGTCTCCGTCGACGTCGAGGGTGGAACGCTGTACACTGAGGATTGGGGTGCCTTTGAGGTCGACAAGGCAAAGGTCAAGCCCGAGTTCGAGGGCACATTCGTAGATATGGGTGTGTTTTGACTCAATCCTTCTCATATTTACCTCCTCTAACGAAAAAAATCTTATTCAGGAACTACCATCGCTCCCGAGAAAGTAGTCGCAATGTTTTATCCTCAAAATTTCAAGTATCCTGAGGGTCGAAAGCTCAAGATCCAGGGTGTTCTCACGCCAGAGCTCCTCGCCAACCCCGACTTGTACGACAGCAAAGGTCTTGAGCCCTGCCTTATCGTCGGGAAAGACGGTACCAAGACCGGTCTCACCTTTGGATGCTACGCGGGTCTGGTGTCATTCCTTTGCAACGAACTTGGTGTCGAGTCCATCGAACTTGGCATATACAACCGTGGTAAGAGTAAGAATGCCGCGGCGTTCTCAGACAAGGGAGACTCGGGTGCCCTCGTCTGGGATAGCCTTGGTCGTATCCTTGGTCAAATCCATTCTGGGCAGTCGAAAGGTGGTTTGACCAGTTCCCATATCACGTATGCCACTCCTGGCTGGTGGCTCCTGCAGCGCATCAAGGCTAGGTTTCCTCATGCTGTCTTTTACTGTGACACCTGGTCGGTGTGAGGATAAGGTTGTTGGCCTTCCGCTTTCATTATTTGCATTTCATGGACTCTGAAGCATAACCAGTATATTAGCATACAATAAAATATGTAGACCTTACATTGCATAATGGTTTCACGTAGACGTTCTCACAATGCACGAATTTGACTCTTCCCAGGGGTTAGCTATCCATGCATTATGAATTTATATGGAAATCTCATAATGCATGAGTACTAGACTCATTCGAAACCCTATTTCCGCCATAGAGCATGTTTTCCGAAAGTGTTCGAGGCTTGAGTCTTGGAATGGAGTGTGGGGAGTTATTAGAATTGCTTGGAAAGCTCTGAAGGATATGGTTTTCTGTCACAGAAGATGCGCAGGATCTGGTTGAGCAGGGGCAGGGATGGTTCTACTAAAAAAGTTAAAGGTTAGTTTGCTGGGATGCGAAATCTGAGGGACGACGATGGGAATTTTCTTGGAAAACCCAATACCGGGTCATGTACTTATGTACATGTTTAGATATACGTGCTGGTACGAGAAACAGAAGATCTCAATTATAAATACAAACCGCAGCATAGCAGAACTTCACATAAATCACACCTCCCAAAATGAAGACTTTTCCTATCCTATACAAGACAAAAAAATAAGAGACATTCCAGTGTTCAGCACGAGTAACAACATTCCCAGCAGAAGAATAGTACACAGATACAGTTGTTGCTCTACAGGAATCTGACATTAATACATCAATCAAGAACAGTAGAATACACAACCGCACCGCAACGAAATGCACCAAAGTTGATACCAAATAAGTAGGCTCTCGAATCGGCGGAATCTAAATAGATGTTAATTTGAAAAATGTTACATCGGACTCCTACCAAAGCGACAGCCTCTATAAATCGTAGTCGAATTGCGCACGGGTTTTATTGCAGATCGAAGGTCATCCTCTGGGGTTCGACTGTCTCTGATGGGCACGATCTCGGCAGTGGCACTCCCTGGGTTTTGATTGGCTCGAAAGCATTTTCATCGAGTACCAATTCTGCCGAGCCGCTGAAGCCCATTGGACTGCTCGCAAGTTCTTGAATTCCTTATTCTGATTGTCATCAATTATCTATTATTCTGCATATTTGAGGAACCAATGATTTAATTCTAACTCCAAGCAGTCTGTACGAATGTCGACTATGTTTTTTTTTAGATTTTCACAGGACCAAGAGGTTTTGGGTAAGGCATCCTTTGAAAATACGACCCAGCTTGAAGAAGGAAGTTGGGATGGGTCCCATCACCCTGTATACGCAAAGAGAAACATAAGTATCAATTTCCACAGCGAGATAGTATGAGAAAATATAACTGACCCTTATCGTAGTTGGGAATCCAACATCGAAAGCAGGGGCCTCATCTTCTAAAAATTTGATCTGCTCTGGAGTTAACGAGATCGTGAGTCCCTCGATATTTTGCTCGAGTTGCTCAACCTTGCGACCACCAACGATAGGGAAAACGTGGGTAGCTTTGTGCATAATATAGGCGATGGCAACTACGTATACCCCGAGTGAATAATTATCAGCTTGAATGGGGAACATAAACACGTACCAGAAGTCAGCGAACTGGCCCCGACTTCTTTAGCAACCTTTTCCAACGCGTGAGAAATCTTGACTTCCTCGGGAGTGCGTTTCCAGTTTGCGCCAGACATAGTACGACCATTTTCACCCGATTGTTCTCGGTGTGCTTCTTGTGCATCTGTGACGAACCGACCCCTTCCAACTACTCCCCAGGGGGCGAGAGCAAGGCCTGAAGAGGAAGAGGTAAATGGAGAAAATGCAAGAATTAATGAAAATCAAGTAAACAGCCACATAAAAAACCCACCGTTAGCCCGAGCCATGGGAATGATATCTCTTTCGAAGGAACGATCCATAATGCTCCAATTGCCTTGGTAGACAATAAAAGGTGTCTTTCCGTAAGCGCGCGCATACTGGTTAGCTTGGGAGACAATCCAGGCAGGAGTGTCGGACACGCCCTGAAATTAAAACTTAGTTTTGGCTTGACACGAATATTAAGCATCACTTGAGCCTGAGCTTACCAAGTACAGGACCTTGCCAGAAACAACGAGATTGTGCAAAGAATCCATCACCTCCTCAATTGAAGTATCGAAATCCCACCAATGAACATAGAGAATGTCGATATAATCTGTACGAAGCTTCTTGAAACTGTGTTTGACAGATATAGTCATGGACTTGGTATTGTTCCCAACATAGTTGTCGGTTTGCTTGATCTCGGGATCCATGACTTTGAAGCAAGTTGTGTACTATCGTATACGCATGTTAGAAAATGTAAATGAAGAACCATCTAGCGCTAGAGCGCGTACCTTGGTAGCTAAAACAATCTGGTCACGGTTCTTTCTCGACTCCATCCACTCGCCGAGGAACTCTTCAGAGGTTTCATCTTGACTGCGAAATAAAAAGTAAAAATGAGGCAACGATACAGTGAAATATGACAAACTAGTTATTCGCAGTGTCGATAAAGTTGCCACCTTTCTCAAAGAACGCATCCAATAGCTTGAAGCTGTCCTCTTTAGACATTGACCCCAAAATTTGGTTCCACTTGTCTCCAATGCTCATCGCTCCAAGACAAAATGGCGAGACGCGAATACCGGCTCTTGTAGATAGAACACGGTGAACACCAAGAGGAGTAGACGGGGGAGGATGAGGAGTAAACGGAGAGGGTCTAACAGGCATTATTGTTCTTTGAAGATGATGAGGACTCAGATAGGACAGGAAGTTTGAGTTTACCTCTAGAGAATGGCCAGCTTAAATATGCCAGCTACGTCAAGAATTCAGGATATCGCATCATTTTTCAGAGTTGGTTAGTGAGACTATCACGGTTAGCTTCCGAGACATTAATTTGTGTGGTGAAAACTGCAGCTCCGACGGCACTAGACGGATACAGTCCGACCACGATTTCAATCTACTCACTTGATGACGAGTCAGTTGCTGTACTAACACTTGATCAATATCATGAAGCTCGACCCTCTTCGCACTTCTCCTCGCGATAACAGCAACTGACCACCGCCCTTGCTGTCCTTCGAAATAAGTACTCATTGAATTAATGAAAAACGCTGGAATTGAAAATATGTGGGAATGCACATGCATCATGTATAACCCTTATTCCGAGTGATCTGTACGAATGATGACACCAATTTTCAAGATTTTTGCAGGACCAAGAGGTGTCGGGTAAGAGATCCTTTGAAAGCACGACCCGGCTGAAGAAGGTAATTACGATAGGTTGCATCACCCTGTTTATGCAAAGAGAAATAAACATCAGTTCCGACAGATGGAATATAAGGGAAACTGACAATTGTCGTATTTGGGAATCCGGGATCGCCTCATCTTCCAAAAACTTGATCTGCTCCGGAGTCAACGACATTGTGAACCCTTCAATGTTTTTGTCATAATGTATGAGACTATTCGAAACCCTATTTCCGCCATAGAGCCCACTTGGCATGTTTTCCAAAAGTGTTCGAGGCTTGAGTCTTAGAATAGGATGTGGGGAGTCATTAGAGCTGCTTGTTAAGCTATGAAGGATATGGCTTTTTGTCACAAAGGATGCGCAGGATCTGGTTGAGCGGATGGTTTTGCTCACTAGAAAAATTGAAGATTAGTTTCCCGGGGGTGAAGAACGACGATGGGGACACATTACCTCTTGTAAAATTTCTTGGAAGATCCAATACCGGGTCATGTACTTACATGTTGAGATGTGTGGTACGAAGAATAATAGATCTCAATAAATTTAATAAACATAGATCCCACAGACTGTTTATGATAGTAAAAAATAAGACTTGTTGATCGGTCCTGACATGAAGTTGATCTTGAGGACGGTACCAAGGTGACTGGTGTCAAAAGTCGATTAATGTAGGAAAAGAGATAAATTGTCTGGCGCGTTTCAAAGATGAGGGTAAGAAGAAAACCGGATTCAATTGACCGGAATTCGGTATTAGAAACACATGTGACTCTGATAGATGCGGCCGTGGCAGACGACATCATGAATTTCCGAAGCCTCCTTGTCGTCTACCACCATCTTCCCCTTTTCTCTCTCTGCGCTCGACTACGTTGTGTTCGGCTTTTGCATATAATGTCTGTGGGCTCTCATGTCTTTTCCCATGTGCAAAAATGCACTTGATTGGACAATGAACTGACATATTTATCCAGTGAGTCTGTCCGGATTCCCGAAATTGTCTACACGAATACCGAACATTGAGCAATGGCAGAAGCAGCAGGAAAGGCTCCTAAACATGAGGTAGAGGAGGATGATATAGATGATATGGATGATCTCGATGGTGCGATTGCTTTTGACAGTGACGTCGTTATCCGGAAATTGACAATACCCTCGTTTTCAATACAGACGTTTTATCCGAGTTCAATAGCGACTCGAAGCCTGCTGCGTCCACCAAATTATCGGCTTTACCAGCGACATCTGGCCGACCACGGACGAATACACGGGTAGACCAGCCGCCAAAGTCTATACCTGGCGTCGGATCTACTGCCTTGGATATCAGCGAAGAAGTGGACGAAGATGCGTTGACAGATGAATTCGCCAAAGAACTTGCAAAGAACATGGAAGAGTTGATGCGAGAGTTGACGGAGGGAGTCGATACGGAAAAGAAGGATGGCGAAGACATGAGTGAGGAAGAAAAGAATCAAGAGACGCAGAGGTTGATGAAGGCTGCTTGGGAGGCAATGTTGATTGAGGGTATGAATGGTGCAGACATTCCTGGACTGGATAATGTAAACGGAATGGATGGCAAGGCAAAGGCAGCGCCGGGGCCAAGTGGGGCAGTTCCACCCGAACCAAAAGATTTCCAGACCAGGCTCAAGCAGACTATGGATAAACTCAAAGAGAGCGAATCAAATCTCCAGGCAAGTTCTCTCTTGACTTTTAGCACACGGCTATTGACCTTGTTCCTTAGTCTGACAGTGGAGCCGGTGATGCACCTGAATCGCTGGAAAGCCTAATGTCAACTCTTCGGGACTTGGGTCTAGATGAAAATACTGAAGCAGGGGACGACGCCGCGTTGGCCGGATTCTTGGAGAACATGATGGGCCAGCTCATGAGCAAAGAGTTGCTTTACGAGCCTCTGTCAGAGCTCAATGAAAAAGTTAACTTAATACACGTCTTTCTCGCCTATTCTGACTCGTTTTTCAGTTCCCTGAATTCTTGACCAATCCGCCTCAACCGCTGGAACCTGTCGACCGGGAACGGTTCCAGTCTCAGCATCAGTACGTCAAGAAGATCCTTGCGGTGTTTGATCAGCCCAACTATGACGAGAAAGATGCGGAAACTCAAAAGAAAGTCGCAGATCTCATGGGCGAGGTGAGCTTATGTTGCTCCTAATGGCAAAAGCGATTGGGCTCATCTTTCTGTAGATGCAAACCTTTGGCTCTCCACCTGAATCCATCATGGGCCCTATGCCTCCTGGTCTCATGAATGGTGAAGGCTTGCCTGACAACTGTGTAGTCGCGTAAACTGGACTGGAGTAGGAGATTGGACAAATGAACAACCACGCGCGTTCCAATGTATTGTACTCTATATATTTATTTGTAAAATACCGCTACCCTTAAGTTTTTGCTCGCAAAAGTATGAAGTAAAAAATCTGAAGACAAACACGCTTTTTTCGCATATGTACGTGAATGAATTGTTTTGCGAAGGTGGCTGTGGACTGACCCTTGAACCTGGTCTTGAACCATGACCACCACCGTCTCGCATGGTGTCCAAGGCTCGGGGACCTCACGCTACGACTTCATGACCCGCCCTTATGTCCTCTCTCCATCTCACAATAATGAGCTCGATTCGGTCAAGAAGCAGCTGGAACTGCTCAAAGCTGCGGTATGAAATGATCTACGGAGATATGCGGATTTTGCAGACTCTGACATTGGATAAATCTATTTCTAGGATCCATTCAGTGTTGTAGATATGGCTATCGAGATCCAGAACGAACGCAAAAAGGTTCAAGATGCGACGAGTGCACGAGACGCGGCAGTAACGAGATTAGCTGATGCATATGTGTCCCTTGGACAGAAGACGGCGATGATTGAAAAGCTGCAGGAGGAGATGAGGGTTCTTGGAACCAGTGGTGCTAATGCTGTTTGCAAGGCGGACAAGGGAACTTTGACCACGAACCCCGTTGAAAAGGTTCTTCAAGAAGTGTCGAGTCAGACTGAAGACACGGACGAGGCCGCCAAGTTGCAACAGGTAGCAAGACTGGAGACGCTGGTGAATAGCCTGACGGAGGAAATCAAAATGCTGCGAGCTGACAAGGAGAATAGGGAGAAGTTGGGATTCCAGAAAGATAACGCGTCTTCCAATGTACGTGCTTCTTGTTTTTTGTCTACATGGTTTCCGTCAGCTCACATCTGCGCGCACACCCTAAAGCTCATTCTTAATCCTTTCCTTCACCATCGCGCTACCCCTCCTGTCCTTTCTCGTGCCTCTTCATGGATCTCTTCCATCTCTAGCTCGGAAAGCGTGACCGGCATGACAGCGTCGCCGCTTTCTCCTTCGTTCACAGACATCTCTTCTGTCTCCGGTGTAGATAGTATCTTTCGTTTGGATGATCATGATTTTGATTTCGCGGTGTGTATAATCAACTCTTTGCAATGATCCTCGTGTTCATGACGTGCCTCCTTTTGCAGGTTGTAAGGACGTCACCTCCTTCAGGAGAAGCAGAAGACATCATTAACGCACGAAACAAACTTTTGGCGGTAATTCCGCTTCCAGAAGAGGTTCCGGATGATACGCTCAAGCCTATCGTGATTCCTTCTTCATATACTTTGCACGAGTTTCTCGCTATGGCGCCAGAGGTACACGCGTTCGCTTCCTTGATGATAGTTCATTCGCTTACTCGTCTTTTGCCACTAGTCCCTCAAAACATCGTACGTCAATTGTTAAACTCTCGTGATTAAACTCTGATCTTTGTCTGCCAGACTTGACGATTACCGCGCCCTCCAACAACTTACAACGTCCTGGTGTCCAGACCGCGAAGAGCACGGATACTTTTTGACTCCCGTCTTCAAATGCAACACGAACCCCAGAGTATCCATGGCTCATAGATGGACTACGGTGGATTTGTTGTCCAAGTTAAATAAACCGACTGGTATGTACCCTTCCTGATTTTAGATTGCCAACTGACGGTATTCTTACAGAATGCTTTTACAACAAGGATGGTGTATGGTATTACGCTGGAGTATACAAAGCTTTCCGGTTGGACGATTTGACAACCAAAGAATGGGAGGCTCTTTCTAACGAGGTATGACGTCTGCTCCATCCATTCTACTACTGTACTCAATCGTTCGCCTATCCAGACGATCCAATCCATCATCAAAGAGACCACTTCTGCTCGCAAAAACACCTCTCCCCAGAACATCTACGAGATAACTCAACTGTACGCTGCTGGTGCACTTCGAGTTGCCTGTATAGCATTGCAGTGCGTTGGGTTTAATAAGAATGTTTATCAGGGTGTTTTGGAACACGCCGAGAAGTTGAAGGAGAGGGAAACCGGCAAGTGGAACCTGAAGGTCGCATCTGGTAGAACTGGATCTACGCACGGACGAACGGGATCGTCGACGACAAGCTCGAGTTCGGGCTCGGTTAGCAGTGGACTCGGACTTGGGTCATCTGGAGCAGCGTGGAATGTCAACGCCAATACCAACTCTGTCAACAACTATGTTGGTAGTGCCAGTCTTGGAGATTTGACTAGTGTCATGGCGAGTATGAACATTGGTATGGGCATAGGTATGGGCATAGGTATTCATACTCGTCCAAGGCTTTACCATCATCCTTCGTCATCGTCTTCGTCACTGTCTGAAGCGGGGAATGAGAATGTTCCTGCGCCTGCGGGATTTGGTAGGGGCAAGAAGTGACCTCCTATGTCTATCCTCATCATCTTTGTCTCTCGGCCTTTGGCTCTCCCTGTCAGATACGATATGTAACGTATCGCCCTCACACCTCACTCATGGCAATCGCATCGCTTCAACTCTGATGGAGAGTTCCTATTCACTTATCCTCAACGACCTCCAGGTGACGCTTACGCCCTAAATCGCAGTTACATTTTTATCGCTTTTATTCCATCTTCATATTCTTTGACGGACGCTAGACTTCCCTCTTAATCCTTGTTTCTTCAAATCTTAATCTTGAAGTTGACGTTTCGTCTTTTTTATCCTCTTCTCTTGTCTTAATTCTTTTTCGTCTTGCATAACGCATACATGAAGCATCATCTCACAACTTTCACGCACACATACGCACAGCATCAGAAATACATCCGTACACATAGCATAGAGCATCCTCTCGCATCCTTCCGAATCCCTTTCCTTCGCATTACTTACTAACTCTGCATACACTCATCACTCATACACATAAAATCGCTCATCCTCATCCTCATCCTCAGCATATTCCTCATCGCATCACCCCATGTCTACTTACCTGTACCTCTTACATACTAAGAACGGCTCTTTCATCATAAACTCACCGACGTGTTTGCACTCTTACATTCATACTTTCCACTCATTCTATACTCTCACTCGTACTTGTAGCTATTGGAATGAGAATCGTATGAACCGACATGACAGACGATATTTCAGCCCAAGAGTCCCTCTACCTCCTTAATCCTACCATCTAGAAGACTGAGGGTGGTATCAATACCTTTCAAAACGCCCTCATCTGGGCCCCTTTCGGGCTTAATTCTGGTATGTGCGAAATCGATCAGTTTGACCACACATGGTGGCGATCCATTCGCAGCACTATTACTCCTGCCTTCTTTAATCCACCGAAGACCCTCTTCGGCCTTCGCAAAGTCCGCCTCATAAACAATCAACAAACTTCCGGCCACCATCCGGAAGTGCAAATTGGCAAGTACATCGCGGATCTCTTTGATATCTTTTCGGAGGTATTGAAGAATGGGCAGGAGAAGGTTTGCTGGTAGGCCAGAGGAAATTTCGCAGAAAGACGTCTGGAAAATAAATTGACGTATGCCTTCTGGGAGATCAGAAGATTTAATGGATTTGCCGTATGAGTTGGGTGTATTGATGGGTTACACACATGCAGCAATAGAGTGAATGTCAGAAAAGACTAAAGGGACGTTAAAATTTAGAACAGTAGGACAGATCAAGCAACTAATTAGGCAGGCTGCATCCGTGCTTTCAGCACCACTTCATCTCCCTTTTCATGAGGAATTTTGTAAAAGCAACGTATTGTCCTTCAATGGGGTTATGGAGTATCCAACATTGAAAATTTGAAATAAAAGCTCGTCGAAACGAAATGACTCAATGACTGGCTAGCTAAGAGCTTTTGGCGCTAATGACGTCGGTCAGCACTGTTTCGATTCGGCAATAAACGCCTGACTCATCCAGTCATGTGATTTTGTGTGCTTTGAGCATTTTCTTCTGCAACTCGGAAGTCTCGACGCTGCTTTCCGTGGCCATTCAGTCATCTCACAGTTCTCCGCCTCAGCCTGTAATCCGGACATGATTTGTCAATTCATTTTGCCGGATATCATCGGAAACTCAAGTGTCCCTCATGATGAGCAGTAGACTGAATCTTCTAGTTTCTAAAGCTCTGTTTTTTCCTTGAACATGTTTCCGAGTTCTAGGCTAACACTGGAATGGCTAGACATAAGTGGATATTTCCGTGAATGCCCTTATTTGATATTCACACCGCAAGGAAAGAAGGGACCGTTATTCTTGAATTGTAGCGACCGTTGACAATATTCCTACCGCAAACTTGAAGGACCAAGTTTTATAAATGGCGATTAATCCTCTAGCAAGTCAATTTCAAGGCATTAAGAGAACTCGCCTCGACCTCTTTGGATGGATATCCATTGCCCACATTATGCACAAGACTACTTACGGCTTTCCTATCGTTGGTGGCCGCAAGGTTGAACAACTCGAGCAAAACATTGAAGGGTTCACGATTTCGTTGACTCCGGAGCAGATCAAATTTTGGAAGATGAGGCCCCTGCTTTCGGTCCTGGATTCTCAAATACGACGATTGTCGGTTTTCCCTCATATTCCATCTGTCGGAACTGATGTTTATTTTTTTTTTGCATAAACAGGGAGACGGAACCCATCATAACTACCTTCTTCAAGCTGAGCCGTACTCCCAAAGGATGCCTTACCTGACACCTCTTGGTCCTAAAATTGGAATCATCGTTCGTAAAGATCACTCGGAATGAGGGTTATACATTACATGTGTATCCCCACATATTTTCAATTCCAACGTTTTTCATTAATTCAATTGATACTTATTTGCTCGAAGGACAGCAAGGGCAGTAGTCAGTTACTGTTATCACGAGGAGAAGTGCGACTCGGAAGAGGGTCGAGCTTCATGATATTGATCAAGTGTTGCCGTAAATAGTACATACAGCAACTGACTCGTCATCAAGTGAGTAGATTGAAATCGTGGTCGGACTGTATCCGTCTAGTGCCGTCGGAGCTGCAGTTTTCGCCACGCAAATTAATGCCTCGGAAGCTAACCGTAATAGTCTCACTAACCAACTCTGAAAAATGATGCGTCGGCGAGAAAAGCTGGACGCGATATCCTGAATTCTTGACGTAGCTGGCATATTTAAGCTGGCCATTCTCTGGAGGTAAACTCAAACTTCCTGTCCTATCTGAGTCATCATCTTCAAAGAACAACAATGCCTGTTAGACCCTCTCCGTTTACTCCTCATCCTCCCCCGTCTACTCCTCTTGGTGTTCACCGTGTTCTATCTACAAGAGCCGGTATTCGCGTCTCGCCGTTCTGTCTTGGAGCGATGAGCATCGGAGACAAGTGGAAATTTCTGGGGTCGATGTCTAAAGAGGACAGCTTCAAGCTATTGGATGCGTTCTTTGAGAAAGGTGGCAACTTTATCGACACTGCGAATAACTAGTTTGTCATATTTCACTGTATCGTTGCCTTATTTTTACTTTCTATTTCGCAGTCAAGATGAAACCTCTGAAGAGTTTCTCGGCGAGTGGATGGAATTGAGAAAGAACCGTGACCAAATTGTTTTAGCTACCAAGGTCCGTGCTCTAGCACCAGAGATGGTTTTTCATTTACTTTTTCTAATATCGTGAACAATAGTACACGACTTGCTTTAAAGTCATGGATCCCGAGATCAAGCAAACCGACAACTATGTTGGGAACAATACCAAGTCCATGACTATATCTGTCAAACACAGTTTGAAGAAGCTTCGTACAGATTATATCGACATTCTCTATGTTCATTGGTGGGATTTCGATACTTCAATTGAGGAGGTGATGGATTCCCTGCACAATCTCGTTGTTTCTGGCAAGGTCTTGTACTTGGTAAGCTCAAGTGACGTTTAATATTCGTGTCAAGCTAAAACTAAGTTTTTTTGGCTCTATTTCAGGGCGTGTCCGATACTCCTGCCTGGATTGTCTCCCAAGCTAACCAGTATGCACGTGCTTATGGAAAGACGCCTTTTATTGTCTACCAAGGCAAGTGGAGCATCATGGAGCGTTCGTTCGAAAGAGATATCATTCCCATGGCTCGGGCTAATGGTGGGTTTTATGAGGCTGTTTACTTGATTTTTATTAAATTCTTGCACTTTCTACATTACCTCTTTCCCTTCAGGCCTTGCTCTCGCCCCGTGGGGAGTGGTTGGCAGGGGCCGGTTTATCACAGATGCTCAAGAGGCACATCGAGAAGAATCGGGTGAAAACGGTCGTACTATGTATGGCGCAAACTGGAAACGTACTCCCGAGGAAGTCAAGATTTCTCACGCGTTGGAAAAGGTTGCTAAAGAAGTCGGGGCTGGTTCGCTTACTTCTGGTACGTGTTTATGTTTCCCATTCAAGCTGATAATTATTCACTTGGAGGTTGGGTATACGCAGTTGCCATCGCCTATGTTATGCACAAAGCTACCTACGTTTTCCCTATCGTTGGTGGCCGCAAGATTGAACAACTCGAGCAAAATATCGAGGGGCTCACGATCTCGTTGACTCCAGAGCAGATCAAATTTTTGGAAGATGAGGCCCCTACTTTCGATCTTGGATTCCCAACTACGTCAATTGTCAGTTATATTTTTTCGTGTTTTGTCCGTGGAAATTGATACTTATGTTTCTCTTTGCATATAAAGGGTGATGAAACCCATCCCAACTACCTTCTTCAGGCTGGGTCGTATTTCCAAAGAATGCCTCTCCCAAAACCTCTTGGTCCCGTGAAAATCTGAAAAAAATAGAGTTGACACTCGTATAGACTATGTACTTGGAGTTATAATTAAACCATTGGCTCCTCAATTAATAGATAATTGACGACAGCACAATCAGAATAAGGAATTCAAGAACTTGCTAGCAGTTCAATGGGGTTCAGCGGCGCGGCACAATTGGTACTCGATGAAAGTGCTTTCGAGCCAATCAGAATTCAGAGAGTGTGCCACTGCCGAGATCGTGCCCCTCAGGGACAGTCGAACCCAAGAGGATAACCTTCGATCTACAATAAAACCCGCAGTAATTCGACTATGATTTATAGAGGATGTTGTTTTGGTAGGAAACATCTGTTCAGATTCCGATTTGAGAGCCTACTTATTGACTGATTGAATAGTACGGTTTACTATGGACATATCTCTCAGCCCTCTTTTATTGTCACGTATGTTCGTAACTAGTTTCACACCGCATATCGGGAGCACAGCTCAGTTGGGAGAGCAGATGATAGTAAACCGAAAAATGCTTTCTGAAGGTCCTACGTTCAATCCGTGGTACCCCCAATTCTAAAGGTATGGTGCTTTTCTATTTTTAAATTTCTTCCACGATTTTGCAACGCAACGGAATGGACTCTTGGGTCCGTGTTATACTCCAAGGGTCATTCCAGCCGAACTTGAGCAAGTACCGGGGTATAACTCGGCTGGGAGTATTTTTTCAAGGGTACAGCCTGGTACAGCGCCAGCCTCGTGTCTCACGGGAAAATGGTTATATTTCGCTTAAACAAATCTTTTAACCGTATAAATCGAAACTGGTTTCTGATTGAAACCTAGCCACACAAATTACTGGCTCGGAAGCTAACCATGACGGTCTCACCAACCAATTCCAAGAACATGAGAAAAGTTGAACGCGATATCCTGAATTCCTGACCTAACTGGCATATTTAAGCTGGCCATTCTCTGGAGGTAAACTCAATCTGAGTCCTCATCATCGTCAAAGAACAATAATGCCTGTTAGACCTTCACCATTTACTCCTCATCCTCCTCCATCTACTCCTCTTGGTGTTCACCGTGTTCTGTCTACAAGAGCTGGTATTCGTGTCTCGCCGTTCTGTCTTGGAGCGATGAGCATCGGAGATAAGTGGACCCAGCTTTTGGGGTCGATGTCTAAAGAGGACAGCTTCAAGCTATTGGATGCATTCTTTGAGAAAGGTGGCAACTTTATCGACACTTCGAATAACTTGTTCGTCGTATTTTACCCTGTCGCCCTCGCGTTGCCTCATTTTTTTTATGTTTCGCAGTCAAGATGAAACCTCTGAAGAGTTTCTTGGCGAGTGGATGGAGTCGAGAAAGAACCGCGACCAAATTGTTTTAGCTACCAAGGTACGCGCTCTAACGCCAGATGGGTTTTTCATTTACTTTCTCTGACATGCGTATACGATAGTACACAACTTGCTTCAAAGTCATGGACCCCGAGATCAAGCAAACCGACAACTATGTTGGAAACAATACCAAGTCCATGATTATATCTGTCAAACATAGTTTGAAGAAGCTTCGTACTGATTATATCGATATTCTCTATGTCCATTGGTGGGATTTCGATACTTCGATCGAAGAGGTGATGGATTCCCTGCACAATCTCGTTGTTTCTGGCAAGGTCTTGTACTTGGTAAGCTCAAGTTCAAGTGACGCTTAATTCATGTCAAGCTGAAACTAACTTTATTTCAGGGCGTGTCCGATACTCCTGCCTGGATTGTTTCCCAAGCTAACCAGTATGCGCGCGCTTATGGAAAGACGCCCTTTATTGTCTACCAGGGCAAATGGAGCATCATGGATCGCTCCTTCGAAAGGGACATCATTCCCATGGCTCGGGCTAACGGTGGGTTTTTATGAGACTGTTTACTTGATTTTTTATTAATTCTTCCACTTTCTCCATTTACGTCTTTCCCTTCAGGCCTTGCTCTCGCCCCATGGGGAGTGGTCGGAAGGGGCCGGTTCATCACAGATGCACAAGAGGCGCACCGAGAACAATCGGGTGAAAATGGTCGTACCATGTCTGGCGCAAACTGGAAACGTACTCCTGAGGAAGTCAAGATTTCTCACGCATTGGAAAAGGTTGCTAAAGAAGTCGGGGCCAGTTCGCTTACTTCTGGTACGTGTTTATGTTCCCCATTCAAGCTGATAATTATTCACTTGGAGGTTGGGTATACGCAGTTGCCATCGCCTATATAATGCACAAAGCTACCCACGTTTTCCCTATCATTGGTGGTCGCAAGGTTGAACAACTCGAGCAAAATATCGAGGGGCTCACGATCTCGTTGACTCCAGAGCAGATCAAATTTTTGGAAGATGAGGCCCCTACTTTCGATCTTGGATTCCCAACTACGTCAATTGTCAGTTATATTTTTTTCGTGTTTTGTCTGTGGAAATTGATACTCATGTTTCTCTTTGCATATAAGGGTGATGAAACCCGTCCCAACTACCTTCTTCAGGCTGGGTCGTATTTCCAAAGAATGCCTCTCCCAAAACCTCTTGGTCCCGTGAAAATCTGAAAAAAAATAGAGTTGATACTCGTATAGACTATGTACTTGGAGTTAGAATTAAATCATTGGCTCCTCAATCATGCCGAATGCATAATTGATGACAGCATAATCAGAATAAGCCTGAGGAATTCAAGAACTTGCGAGCAGCTTAATGAGCTTCAGCGGCTCGGCAGAATTGGTACTCGATGGAAAGTGCTTTCGAGCCAATCATAATTCAGGGAAAGCCACTGCCGAGATCGTGCCTATCAAGCTAAAGGGGACAGTCGAGCTCAAGAGGATGATGACCTTCGATCCGATTCGACTGTGATTCATGGAGGATGTCGTTTTGGTCCGAGTCCGATGTAACATCTTCCAAAGTAACATCTATTCAGATTCCGATTCGAGAGCCTATGGCACCTGCTTTTTATTGACTGATCGAATATTACGGTTTACTATAAACATATCTATCAGTACCTAGTTTCACTCCGTGTATCGAGTCTGTGCTTGATCCTGAGAGTCAAACTTAATTGAGTACTGGGGGTATAGCTCAGCTGGGAGAGCAGCAGACTGAAGTTGGTGATTTCTTCTGAAGGTCCCGCGTTCGATCCGCGGTACCCCCATTACCCATTCCGTTGGCCTTTAAGCTCTTTGGCTTTTTTTCCTTCTCTTCTTTCATGTTTTCAAAATGCACGATGATTTTACTCATTGACAATGATTGGATTTGGAGAGGTGTAAACCTGATCTCATAAGTATCGAGGGTATTAGCTTATGGGAGAGCAGACTAAAGTGCGTACATTTGGAAGTACTTGTTGCTCTTCAAGGCTCACATTCAGTTCGAGGTACCCCCATCACTACGTATCATTTCTTTCTCTCTCTCTCTCTTTTTCACATTGTATGAATATGCAAATTAAGTATTGTCCTGAACGTTGAACGTTGAACGGTGAGATGGAGACAAATTTGTAATGCCTCACGGTGCCCCGGAATTGATCGATGGGTCAGGTTGGAGAAGAAACCTACCTACCTTATAGCTTAGCTGAAAGGACTTCAGGTCCAAAGCTCATGTAGTTCGATCTGCGGTACCCCCACCATCAACTGAGCTTTGTGGTTTCGTCAAGAGAAGAGAATAAATAAGATCATTCACTGTTCCTACAATTAATATACAACCCTAGAGCTTTGTAACCGGCGCTGCCCTGGCAGACCCATACCTTGCCCCACCATCCGTAATAATATGTGCCCCAGTAATATGCGCACTAGCCGGACTAACTAAAAACAGCGCCAACCCTGCCATATCCTGCGCATTCCCTACTCTTCCCGTAGGCTGGAACGAAATAAACGTCCCCTCTCCCGCCGTCTTTAACCCAAACTCTGTCATCCTCGAAGGAAAGACGCCAGGGAGGATAGCGTTACAGGTGACATGCTGAGGACCCAGCTTAAGAGCAAATTGAGAAGTAATATGGTTTACGGCTGCTTTGGAGGGTTGGTAGGACCATGTACCGTTTCCTGGACGGGAAAGAGGGGATTCGGAGGAAGGTTCGACAGATGCGGTTGAGGAGATGTTGATTATACGTGATGGGTCGAGGGAGCCGCCAGAGGAAGCGGTTAGGAGGGGTGTTAGGCCTGCAGACACTGTGCGAAGCGTTAAAGAACGCGTGAAAGGATTAATTGGTGACGCACTGTAAAAGATACTCTTGACGTTAACGTTAAACACGTTATCCCACCCCTTCTCTTCCGGAAAATCATCGAAAGGACCTCCCCAGGAGATACCCGAGTTGTTGACGAGTATATGAAGCTTGTTCTCGCGTTTCTTGAATTCGGCAATGAGAGCATCGCAGCCTGCTTTAGAACCGACGTTTGCGACGATATAGTCTACGGGAGCAGTTGCTTTTTGGCGTATTTCGGATACGGCTTGTTGGAGTTGGTCTTCCTTTCTGGACGCGATGTAGACCTTGCAGCCGTTTTGAGCAAAAGCAGAGGCGATCATTTTACCGATTCCGGTGCTGCCTCCGGTGACGAGGGCTGCAAAGAGTGAGGGAGATTCAAAACTGAAAGAGTGATGCTCACCAATCTTGCCCTTGATGTTAAAGAGAGTAGGTACAGAGAGGTCTGGAACAGACATGGTGGGGAACGAAGAAAGCAAGAAACGCGGATGGTTTTGATTTCCCCAGACTCCCCGGCTCGGTACCATCCATCCCCGAAATACCACGTGACACGGAGAACGGTATTCCTTCTCCACGTCGTCGCGAATGGACTTGCCCTCCGACGTTCTGTACCACATCTTCCTCGCTGTCTCTGACGATGGACACATTACTCTTGACACATCCACTGGAATTTGGGTTCTTTCCCGCGTCTGTCACCGTTGGCGTAGTGTTTCATTCGACTTTAAAGGCCTCTGGTCTCGTATATCCATCGACCAATACCAAGTCGAGTCCTTTTCCCCACATGCAGTATCCATAGTTCGGACGGCTCTCATTCGCTCAGGTCCCGACACTCCTCTCCGAATCCGCGCGTATTTGGATAGATTACTCGTTCACGCGAATATCCTCGATGTCCTAGTCAAGGAGTCGCATCGTTGGCATGTCCTGGACCTCCAAATCTCCCTATTCCTACTTCGCGACCTCGGGACTAAAATGAAGAGTAAACGATCTGGGTTTCCTATGCTATCCAAACTTTCCTTATCTCTCGTGGATAACGACGGTCCCGGAGGAGCTTCCTTCCGAGGTGACCCGCTGGATGCATTTCAGCGCGCACCCAAGTTGGAAAGTGTCACCGTCAACACACGGAGGTCGTCCCTAGTCAAACTACCCTGGTCCAACCTTCTTCATTTGTCGATGAGAGAAATCTCTGCGGGAGAATTTCTCCGCGTGTTCGGGAGCACGACGAATCTTGTAGAGTGTTCATTGCTTGTTTCACCTCCTTATCGGTACCAAGCTGATGTCAACGCCACTGCAAATGCCAACGCGGCTTTGAACACGGTGGACACTGACCCCGATACCATACTCCGTCAATCTTCACTCCAAACTCTCCTCCTCCGTAGCACACCTTCTGTCCTAAACTCCCTCGAATTACCCTCCCTAACCAAGCTCTACATCGCTGAACCTACCACGCATCAGCATCAACAGCACCAATACCACAACCAGCACGCATTTTCCTTCACTCCTCTTATATCCCTCGTCCATAGGTCCTTCTGCGATATACAAGTACTGGGGCTGAGCGGTATTCTTTTCGAGGAGTACGATGACGACAGCTATGCCTATGATTCTTTTGACGACTGCGACGTAAGGAGGAAAGGAGACGGAACCCTACACAACACCCTCCTCTCCCTCCCCAACCTCGTTTCTCTCACGTTGGCAGATTGGACACGTGCGACGCCCGAGTCGAACTCGTTGAATAATCTTGTGGCGGATTTGATTATACCCTCTCCTTTTGACGACATGCAGGTGTATAAAGAGCCCTTGGTCCCCAAACTTCGTTCTCTCGTTATAGACGACTACTCTTCCTCGGGACGAAGAGTTGATGGAGACTTGTTGGCTTCTTTGGTCGAATCACGTTCTGTATCCCTATCCAACGCAAATTCATCCTTTGTATCTGGATGTGGATTGGAGAAACTAGCTATCCACGGTGTCTCGCTCGTCCTTCCGTCCCCGAGCGTCCTCATTAGGTTTAGGCAATTCAAGGAAGAGATGGAGTTTGTGGTTACGGTTGGGCATTCGAAGAAGGGTGTTGATGTTGTGGAGAGGAACTTTGATTTTGGGGTTGGGTTTGGGGCGGGGAGGGGTATGGGGAGGGTTTATTAGGGTGGAGGGAAGGTTAGTTGGGTGATATATGGTTTTTTTTGGGTGTAAGTAATGAGGATTTGTTTCTACGGAATGGATAAGGATAAACCCTTTGTAACAACTCAAATTTAAATAATCAAGCTGTTGAAGATACTTACTTCAGACTATACATAGATGCTTGCCTGCTTTTACTTTGTTATGTACATACAATGAACGACCTTTAGGTATTCCACATACTACATAGACACAGATACAAGATAAAGACAAATCCTCTCCCCTCGCATACATATACACTATATTTTGATACGACTTGGAGGACTCAGTTCAAACATACATACCATTCAAATCTTTACTGTCGAGGCTTTAATTTCTCCGGCAGTGCACTTGAGCTTAAGCCTCGATACACGTCTAGCCCCAATGCGAAAGAAGTGGATGGGTGGAAAGAAGGTAAAACAAAAAGCGGATCATCATACTTTGATGGGGGTACCGCGGATCGAACGCGGTACCTTCAGAACAAACGTGAGAAATGCCCTACTTCAGTCTGCTGCTCTCCCAGCTGAGCTATACCCCCTACATTATATACACCTCGATAACAAACTCCGTCAATCGATCAAGCAGAGATGCAATTTTTGTGGCGAGTAGGAACTCGAAGACTTGAAAAGGCTGCTCAAGATGCTCGACTTTCGATTACTTCCAATTGTACCTGCTTCGAGCTTTCCCTTCGAGTTTAATTTTCAAGTCCTTCCATGCTTGCTTCCAAGCACAAGGTTCAACTATCATCCAAAAGACGGATAAAACACCCCATTTCTTTTGGCCCAGTGGGAATACCGCGGATTGAACGTGGGACTTTCAGAAGAAACAATCAAGCATCATTCACTGCTTATCTGCTGCTGAGCTATACCCCCTACATATACCATGATTCAAAAAGAAGAGTTTGATTCGTTCTCGATCTGTTGATGAATCTAAATTTGGTTCCGATAACCATATTTCAAATCCATGGAGTATGAGTACTGCTAGTGGAAATAACAAAAGTCTAACAAAAAAAAAAGATTTCCGAGTCTGAAGTGTAGCTACGTGCTCTCATTCAATTCTACAGTATAAATGGTTCATTGTATTTGTTT
Organism: Stygiomarasmius scandens; assembly: GCA_037954225.1. NCBI lineage: Eukaryota > Fungi > Basidiomycota > Agaricomycetes > Agaricales > Campanellaceae > Stygiomarasmius > Stygiomarasmius scandens. Next base: position 234,438 of record JBANRG010000079.1, on the reverse strand, counting down.
TTGACGTTAAATTCTTCCAGTGAGAAATGAGTAATCTATGAACTTACAAATTACCTCAGGAGAGCAAGCATCTTTCCACTTCTCTGCTACCATTTTGTATCATCAAAATTTAGTTTATTCTCTTCCTCATATCTGAGGGTGTATGGAGTGAATGATGGTATAGATGTTTGGTTTTGATGTTTCAACCTAGAGATATTTTCGCCCCACCCCACCGTTTGTGAGGACAACCACAATGGGATATGGTAGTTGAAGATAAGAATGTAAGTGGTCAAGTTTTGATGAGCTCACCTCGTGAATCTTTGAATATTTTAGGGTGATCCCATCAATCAGTTACAATTTTTTTTTACAGAAAGATCTCAACTTGAGTTAATTTCGCATTTCTCAAACAGAAATTTCACTGAGATTTAGTAAGACAAAATTTTCAGGAAATTCTCATATTTGTGGATCACCTTCTCATCAAGATTTACCGATCTGCATAGCACTCGAACTCGAAGAAAAACTCAAAAAAAAAAAAAAACACCGGATGACTTCGATTGTCCGAAGTGTATTGTAACAGATGCATTTTGACAGTGTTTAAATGCTAGTTTCACCGTGTTGGGTCCATCCGATTGTTCTTGCCGCCGTCAAGGTGAGGCGGCGATGGGAGTAAACCGCTGCTATGGAGTACAGCAAAACATACTTGAAGCCGTAAATATACCGACGGTGTACGAGACGTGTCACTCGGAGCTCAGCATTTTTTCAAGAAAGGAAGGTTTCACCCTCGCTGTACGAGGCCTGAAGTGTCTGAAATTGATGCCAGAGATTGAAGTTCACATGAAGTATCTTTTGGCGTTCCTCGGATGACGCCTAAATTGGTCGTTCGCTCCGTCGCGGCCGGCATTAACTCAGATTTGTAGCAGATTTAAAGAATGGAAGCATCGATGTTCAGGGTTTTCAGATTCCATTTGTTGTTACTAGAGAACGGCGACATTAGACTTTCAAGAATGCCATGCAAACTGTCACAAATTAAGAACATTCTGAAAATTAAATTTGGTAGTTGTAAGGTACTGATTCGGACTGAAAGGAAAATTACAGGTGGGCGGTAAAAACAACGATTGCTGTAGGATACACTCCGACGGCGTGAGGCAAGATACTTCCGAGAAATAATGCCAAGTCATATAACTGAGGATTGGTCAAGGAAATAAGATCAACAATCTGTCGAATGAACGTGAATGAGTTTTTAAAATCACAGCTGATGCGTTGACTTACCCAGAGGGAAGTATATAGTGCCTCAGATACCAAGAGTAGAATCAGAATATTTTCTATTTGAGTCCGCTTCCTGTCCAAGCTAGAGCTGAGGTTCTGTTTGATAAAATGACGATAATGCCTGTCAAGATATTGAGCACGCAACTCGTAAGCGAAAAAAAGGCAGAAAGAAAATGCAGACAATTCACCATGTTCGATATATAATGAGCGATGTTGCGACGATATTAGTTATGAATACTGTCAGTGGCAGAATGAACTGAGTGCCAAACGGTTGACTCTATTAAAAATTTGACATGTCAACTCTTCAGCTTGATCACATTGCAACAACGTACAAGGCCAGCGTCTAGCTGAGATTTCAGAGAGAACACGAGGTTGACTATGACACCGACTGTGATAGATAAACGTTCTAGATCCGATGGAATACGATTATTACAAGCATACTGCACTCACCAAAGCTTGTCAAGAGACATACAGCAAGAAATGACCGGCAATAAGGCTGATTGCCGAAGAAGACCCAAGCTCTCCATACTACGGTGACATCTCCCAGGAGATACTGTCAAAAAGTTAAGTAGAAGGCCAGATACTGTTACATGAAGGAACAGAACTCACGCTGATTCGAGTCGACACCGTGGAGATAGCCTTGGCTTTCTGCATTGCTGGCATATAATTATATTCTGGATCTCCCAATCCTGTAATTTGCACTACGTCTTGCATTATATTGCAGACAATGGTAGTTGTCGAGCACAAGAAGATGACCGCTGTGGTTGCAAGCAGGACACTGCGAGCGATGGAGCTTTGTAAACCGCGACAACTGGAAAATTCAATAAGCGTATGTAGATCCGTTCAAAAGCAAGCACATCTTACAAGAGATTGTATACTGCAACTATGAAGAAGAGACCTTCTATACCTTTTCATCGTCAGACTTCAGTCACAACGCGTAAAGGAACAAGTACACTTACCATAAAAGAATCCCCCAATAGCTTCAGCAATGACTGTCTTTCCGATGACGGAGGCGTCATCTCTGGTCAGTACGGATTCAGATACGTTTGCCATAGAGGTAGATTTGACTTGAGACTAGAGAACCTTTCGAGATGGCCCTTAAAAAGCATGCTCATTGTGGAATGATCTGTACCTTGATGAAGACCAGAAAAGCATACACAGGCCGGTGAAATGGGTAAATAACCAATTTATGGAGAGGCCATACTGACACTGCTATGATAATGAATCCGAGAAACGGGTCAATTCTTGCTGTAGCGACTGATATGGATGACAACGAGTGTTAGGCATAGAATATGGCACCGGAATGTAAACATCTATTAACCTTTTTTTTAACTCAAACTATGTTTTCGGCTTCTAGACAGGTGGGAATTGTGGTATGAGTGGCTGTGAGTTCGATGAAGCTGTAAAATTCTAATGGTGTGCTCTCTCTGCGACTCTTCTGATTGCGCTAATTCAAGCCCAGCTGTTATGGGAAGAATAAAAAGATCCGGAGTGCACTGAGATTTTTGTCAGTCAAAGCTGATGCTAGTATTACTCCGCCATACTCGCAATTTAGTCGACGACCAACTCGGATGCTTCTTGTGATCTGCATAGCAACATCTTGGATGATATCATGTGTACTAGAGTACTGGCAGTGCATGTAGTAAGTAGAGTATTTTTGCCCGTTCATTTTGCGGCGTCGTCTTGCAATTAGTAATTAGTGCTTCAATGAGAATGAAGGTGTCATGAATGAGCGAGAACAGTGTGCTATGTCAGTCGTTAAATCAAATGAAGTTTGCGAGAGAAACGCAATCTTTCGGCAAATTGCAGAGGTCAAGACATTGTAGAACATACTTTAGTTCAACATTACGCCTGTCATAATAAGTTCCAAGACTGAAATATATAGTTTAGATTAGTACCCCTATGTAGATATGCGAACGCAGTCCTGAAAGCTATTGAGCATTAGCTTGCAAGCGGGTGAGCATAGGTACACACTCAAGAAAAAACCAAATAAAAACAGTCTAAAGCTCATCGTCGTTCCTCTTCGTCAAATGCTTGACTTCTTGCACATCCACCTTGTTAATACCTTCACAACCTTTGATCAACTGTATAATTTCCTCGACATGTTCATTCCACTCTTCCTTGCCAAAACTGACCAAATGCACATCTTTCAACTTCCCTACTGGCCCAACATACATCAAGGCTGAGTGAATGTTTGAGAGAACGGAAGGATTAGAGAAGAGCGACGAGGTGGGATCTAGCGTCACGGCAATGTATACGTTGTGCTCGTAGTCGTAATCAGCGGTCATTTTAGTTCGCGGTGGTGGTTATGAGAAAAGCATAAAAGGATGAGGCGCGAGGCAGCCGGATGATCATGGTCACGTTTCATCACTACACCTGGGACCTTGACTACGACCTTCGATTGTCATCGCTGCCAAACGACGACGACAAGGACAACAATGGAGGAGTCTTCCGCATCTTTAAGCCACGTTCATACATTAGAATCCCAAGTCGGCGGCCATGCCGGCGTACAGACAACTGAGGATGGCTCGTTGATTATCAAACCTGCCCTGCCTCTGGAGCACAAATTTTACCAGCAACTCACGACTTCAGACGATTTTGACGATTTGAGGCCATATGTGCCTCGATTTTATGGGACGCTCAAACTCGAAGGAGAAGTGGACCAGGCGTCTGAGGGTGGAATCGTGGTCAAGGAAACCGAATCGACGAAGGAGAACAAAGATGAGTATAGGTCAAGTTTAGTTGGCTCATCTGGTATTGAGACTAGAATTTGGTTTACAGTCTCTGGTGCTCGAAAACCTCTCTCATCCGTTCCTGAAACCCAACATTCTAGACATCAAGCTAGGTACTGTGCTTTATGACGAAGAGGCATCCCCAGAAAAAGCCGAGAGAATGATTAAGACTGCGAGAGAAACGACATCCCTCGAGACTGGTGTCAGGTTGACCGGATTTCAGGTGAGCGCAGGTCTTTTTTTGTCAAAAGCCTCCGTTTTTCCTACCCCTTCGATTTCAAATCCTATTATTTTCTGACATCCACTTTATTGCTGCGCGCGCTCAGGTGTATGACAATACCACTTCCCAACCTATTAACACGCCCAAGTCATACGGCAAATCCATTAAACCCTCCGACCTCCCAGAAGGCATACGTCGATTTTTCCCAACGTCTTCTGCGGAATCCTCTTCTGGTCTACCGGCAAACCTTCTCCTGTCTATTCTTCAATACCTCCGAGAAGATATTGAAGAGATCCGTGGTGTTCTTGCGAAACTGCACTTCCGGATGGTAGGTGGGAGTTTGTTGATTATTTATGAAGCGGACTTTGCGAAAGCCGAAGAAGGCCTTCAATGGGTTAAGGATGTCGAGGAGGGAAGGATTGATCCGGAAGAGGATGATGATGAGGAAGAAGACAAAGAAGAAGACACTGCTGCGAAGAAGCAAAAGCCACGTTCGCCATATGTCGTCAAACTGATCGATTTCGCTCATACCCGAATCAAGCCTGGAGACGGTCCCGATGAAGGAGTTTTGAAAGGCATTGATACGGTGCTTGGTCTTTTAGATGGTAGGATCAAGGAAGTGGAGAGTTCTCTGGGAAGCTGAATCGTCTGTCGTTTTTGTCTAATATCTGTGAATGATTTATCTTTTTTACGATTCTCTCCCTGTTTACTCAGACCGCAGTCAGCTCGAATTGATCTGCTCTGACGTTCACATTAGAAGATTTGACACGCTTCTACCTTCAAACCTAAACTTTTCTCCCTCGACGTCAACAGAAACCTCCAGAAGTCTCGGTAACTGGTGATCAACCTTCTTTGACGGTTCCTGCTTCTCAGCTACTGGTAGTTACTGAACTGACTTGGTCCAAAGATAGACGGATGGTAGACAGTGAGAAACTATTATGCAGCTCCTGATTTCGGCGTAGTTCGGAAGTTGGATGGACACGAAAGGATGCTTTGACCGGCTCCATGGCTCAGAATAAACATAGGTCTGTTATGCGCAAATGTGACTGTCTCACTGCATCTATTACTTTGCGTTTCTTCAAGCTTGGCTTGGCCAATACAAATGTGAGCAGCAGGCAAGTGTCAGAGACTCTGTAAATCCTCCGCGATCTGATCTTTACTCTTTCATCTAGAAAACCTCACAGTCTGACACTCACTGTAATGCCTATTGTCCCCTCGGTCCTTTTCGTACACATAGTAACATCCTAGAGTGCCACAAGACCGCGCATGCTCATGACAAAATGCTTTCCATCTGTCCCCATCTGATATCATGCTGCGGATAAACTCACATGTCTATCCGGTAAAGAAACGTGGCGTCAACAAGCCGTCTTCTTCGTGTTTCCTTGTTTAACGGGTTTCTACCGGTTGCGCGTTTTTGTGCGCTTTTTCCCAAGGGTTCATTTCGGTCAGTTGCTTGTCTCCATAAACCATAACTACGCAGGATGCTATGCTAAAGCGGAGAGTTCTTAGGGTCTGCTGGACATTTTTATTCCAATTACTAGCACACGACTATGGAGAGTCAATGATTTGAGTTTAGGCAGAAAGAAAACCGTTTTGCCCGAGCGCTGGTGGTCGTGTGCAGCATCAAATCACCAGGAACAGCATCGATTGGTATGTACGTTGTAACTCGGGTTTATTCTATTGACTTATTCGTCTAGACAGCTCGATTGTAAGGACGCTTCAAAGCTGACCAAGAAGATTCAAAACATCCTCGGACCTGGGGAGCCTATAGTCGCGTGCAGCGCAGCACCTTTGGAGACATTCTCCAGGTACGATGACCAATCGAAACTACTTCATACGAGTCTGTTTCTGCCTCTGACAGGTTATATCCTCGACGGCAGGCATGAAAAAGGCTGGGCGACGAATTTAGTCGGAAACTAGCAGAGTTGAAAAAAGTCAGAAGGCCACTCTTCTACTCTTGAACCTGAAGACTAGCATCACCCATTGCATCAGGAATCACGGTAAGGCGAAGTTAAAGTCATAATAGTGTGCTTACATTCAATTCTTAATTCAACATAGACATCTCGATGCGCAGTCACTCGAAGCCCCGACGGGGTTCCCTATTCCAAAGAGCCACTCCTCGGGATTGTTTCTCACTCCTTGAGCTTAACTGATGTTCTGGACTCTTCGCTGTACAGGAAAAGCATCAACTTACCAAAAAATACCACTTTTGATCGGTATTCGCCATCCTATTGGTTCTATCCATTAGGCCATCACCGCGCCATGATTACAATGACAATACACTCCTCGATCTGGGTCAACGTGGTTTTTGTCTTTGAGAGTATGGATGGGATTTTCCGTACATTGAGGCATGTTAAGGAGTACTGGTACGAGACAGCACGAGACTCACCGCCAAGGGTTTTTATCCAGTTTTTTTCAAGGTCTTTTCTTGTATTTGGAAGAAGCTCCCAAATGTTTGGTAACCTGCCTCGACGCGGAGCTTCTATGCGATGGTCTACCAACTGAGCGGTAAACTGTCCTCGAGATCATTGATCTCTTTGCGTTTACAAAGATCTCCACGTTTCTGACATTAACTACCGCGCAGATTGTCTGAATGCTTTATTTCATTTGGACTGTTATTTTCTTTCCCAAATATCGATACATGTTTCGGCTGAAAGGGAACACATTGTGTTCACGCACTCAATATTCAACCAATTTCAGAAACGGGTATCGAAACATCCTTCAAATATTCACTTCTGCTGCGGATGGTGTCTGTTTGAGGCATTTTGGTTCATTGTCGTTGTAACCTGACCAATGTATGTGTGGGGAAACGTGGCGGCAATGAATTCAATCCCGGTATGACTTCCTTTTTGGCATATTTTTTCCTCTGCCAGGTCGAGCCTGCCAAGCCAAGGCGTTCATATTGTCCTAGTCTAAGACTCTAAGTAGACATCCTTGGAAGTAAGTTGTTCTTTTGATACGATCACCATGCATTCTCATGTTTATTTCAAGCATTTGCAGTCCCTGGTTCCCGTATTCGTGATTAATACCGTGCTTCCAATGCAAATGTCTTCCCGTGGGCATAACTTTTGAATGATGTTCGGGGGCACCACGAAAAGACAGTCCACGCTCCAAAGTTAGCAAAAAGTATCCCATCCACTTCAACGCTTGTATAAAAACCGATTAGATTTTGCTCCAGTCCTCATCCCGACAGCGGAATCAGACACAGCACACACAGTCAGTATCTTGTTCTTTCTCCAGCGCATTAGCATTTTCTAACAAACCGCCCAGGCCCATAATGCAATTCAAGAAGAACTTTATCCTCTTCATCATCTCTGCGGTGTTATCCACCTCGACCTTGGCTCGACCCCTTATCAAGGTATACCTATCAGATTACTTCTGCTAGACCGACCGCTAACATTCTTTTCAAGCCCAATGTTGATGACCTTGCTCTACGTGAGGGACTCCAGGTAGAACGCTCAGAGGTTGCAGACGTGAGTCTATTTTTCTCCTTACTTCCACTCCGGATTCATACCGACGATTTTCCCGGCTACCCAGTTCCAGAAGAGACGTCACGGAGACAGCCGTGGAAGAGGTCGTTCCGGTTCTCGTTCTCGCGGTCTTGAAGCTCGTCGACACGGTGACAGTGGCTCTCGAGGCCGTGGTCGCTCCGGTTCTCGTTCAAACCTTGCTGCTCGCCGACACGGTGACAGTGGCTCTCGCGGCAGAGGCCGTTCAGGCTCTCGTTCGGGCTTGCAAGCTCGCAGACATGGTGACAGTGGATCTCGTGGCAGAGGTCGTTCCGGTTCCCGTTCTGGCTTGCAGGCTCGCAGACATGGTGACAGTGGCTCTCGGGGCCGTGGTCGTTCTGGTTCTCGTTCAAACCTTGCTGCTCGCCGACATGGTGACAGTGGATCTCGTGGCAGAGGTCGTTCCGGTTCTCGTTCTGGCTTGCAGGCTCGCAGACACGGTGACAGTGGCTCTCGAGGCCGTGGCCGTTCCGGTTCTCGTTCGAACCTTGCTGCTCGCCGACACGGTGACAGTGGCTCTCGCGGCAGAGGCCGTTCAGGCTCTCGTTCGGGCTTGCAAGCTCGCAGACATGGTGACAGTGGATCCCGCGGTAGAGGCCGTTCAGGCTCTCGATCCCGAAACGGATTGGTAGCTCGTAAGCATGGTGACAGTGGCTCTCGGGGCCGTGGTCGTTCTGGTTCTCGTTCAAACCTTGCTGCTCGCCGACACGGCGATAGTGGCTCCCGCGGCAGAGGCCGTTCAGGCTCTCGCTCCAGAAACGGCTTGGTAGCTCGTAAGCACGGTGACAGTGGATCCCGTGGTCGTGGTCGCTCCGGTTCTCGTTCAAACCTTGCTGCTCGCCGACATGGTGACAGTGGCTCTCGTGGCAGAGGCCGTTCCGGTTCTCGTTCCGGTCTGCAAGCTCGCAGACATGGTGACAGTGGATCTCGTGGCAGAGGTCGTTCAGGTTCTCGCTCCAGAAACGGCCTTCAGGCTCGCCGACACGGTGACAGTGGATCCCGTGGTCGTGGCCGCTCCGGTTCTCGTTCAAACCTAGCTGCTCGCCGACACGGTGACAGTGGCTCTCGTGGCAGAGGCCGCTCCGGTTCTCGTTCTGGTCTGCAAGCTCGCCGACACGGTGACAGTGGATCTCGTGGCAGAGGTCGTTCAGGTTCTCGCTCCAGAAATGGCCTTCAGGCTCGCCGACACGGTGACAGTGGATCCCGTGGTCGTGGCCGCTCCGGTTCTCGTTCAAACCTAGCTGCTCGTCGACATGGCGATAGTGGATCTCGTGGAAGAGGACGCTCTGGCTCTCGTTCTCGTTCTGGTCTTCAGGCTCGCCGACACGGCGACAGTGGGTCTCGTGGACGTGGCCGTTCGGGATCCCGCTCTCGTTCTGGTCTTCAGGCTCGCCGACATGGTGACAGTGGGTCTCGTGGACGCGGTCGTTCGGGATCCCGCTCTCGTTCCGGTCTTCAAGCTCGCCGACACGGTGACAGCGGCTCACGAGGCCGTGGACGTTCAGGCTCCCGTTCTCGTTCCGGTCTTCAAGCCCGCAGACATGGCGACAGTGGATCTCGTGGCCGTGGCCGTTCAGGCTCTCGCTCTGGCCTCCAGGCTCGCCGCCATGGTGACTCCCGTGGCCGTGGACGCTCCGGATCTCGCTCTCGCGGTCTCAATGCTTTGGACTGAGTGGCCTCGTTGCATTGACCCCATAATTCCGAATTCCATCTATCAACGTCTCACGAAATGATTAGTACGGGTCTTACGTTTCTTAAAAACAGAAAACAGTTTGAACAATTATTTATATAATCCAAAAAAATCGGGATCTGATGTACTTAGGTACTTTGAACTCTACATCTGCCTCATTGCATTGCCAGTGATGTCGATGCTGGAGTTGTATGTATTTGTATCATTAGTGTTTCAAAGACAAGTTTTCCAGTAAATCTCAGAGTGATTTGTTTAAAATTACAAGGACATAAATGAACGAGTATTCGGACATTACAACGAAAACATTGATATATAGCCTAATTCAACGATGGTGTATTCTCCGCAAAGTACTCGTGACTGTCTGCGTTGCGAATGGCGAGCTCAGGCGCCTCGTTGGCGAGCCTTTGTGCTGTGGGTTGTCCGTAAGCATAGTCACCTATTAGGCAAGTCAGTTTTCATAATCAACTAAAGACAATAAGATTGTTTTACGAGTTCCGGCAAGACGGTCAAAGTGAGAGGATTCATGGACAAGTGTCCCGGCTTTGGAGTCAGTACCACTGACACCAACCCGCCAAAAGACGTCGCAAAGATAAATGGTGCCAAACCTGCAGCCATGTTTTGGGATCAGAGGCATGAAAGCTGAAATAAGCTACGCACTGGGTAGGATAGACATATGCAAAAACTCCAGGCCGGACGCAGGTGCTACAATCGTAGGAGTAATTATCGTAACCTTGAGCAGCCATATTGTTGAAGTGGTCTAGAACTGTATTACGGTCCTCGGTGGTATATGCGCCAAACCAGGTATCAAACCTGCTAGTGTCACTGGAGATTCCCTGGAGGTAACTAGGTTTGGCGTGAGACATATTACGAAGAAAATCAAGACCAATAAACTTACGAGACTGCCTCGGAGGCGTAGGTATTAGCAACAGGAATGGCTGCCTGGATATCGGATTGTTGGCTTTCAGAGCAACCATTGAAAGATGCACGTTTGTGCATAGGTGCTCGGCGAGCAATGGCAAGGGTACCATCAAGTTTGGATTTGAGCGTTGACTCAACTTTGGCAGTCAGAGTGGAAACTTCACGAGTAGAAGGGTCGACAACAAAGAAAAGAGTGGAAGGGGAGATGTCATATGAATCCTCTCCAGAAGAAGTAAAATTGTAGGCAGAAGACACTATTCATGTCAATGAGTATAATTTTAAAAGACCAGAATAAAGATACTTACAGTCATGAGTGACATCGACGGATTGACCGGGGGCAAGAGTAGTTAAAAGTGCGTCCTGCATCTTGGCTGCAACTGAAGGGTCATATTTAAGCCTCATGCCACTGAAGGCAGGAGAAGTGCCGCCAGAACCAACGATACGGAAGCTGTCGGTGGGTGCCGTGTCCAGGATGGACCGAGGATCGTTCAGAAGCGACAAGTTGTCGCTGCCAGTGTTCGTCAAAGTGGTTTTGACTTTGAGGTTGTCGACGCCTTTGGCATACTCGGGGCCTAGGACGAAGGTAATTTAGAGAGAGGAATTTCGAGAACTGCTGGCACAACGTACCGGAGACCTTCAGAGTCACTTCCTGGGTTGCGGTAACCACGATAGTGGAGACCACAAGAGCAACTAAGGAAGAGCGGAGGATTGAAGAGAACATGATTGAGGCTGGGGTTTTGCAGTCCTGAGTATGTAAGGAGAGCAGTGCAGATGAGATGAGGACTTGTCCCTTGCTTTTATACCTTTGGATCGATATTTTGAAGCACTTGCAGGCTACTCGAAGAGGTGTTCTTTTTTTGGTCGCGGTATGGAAGCGAGATCTTGGACAGAATAGTCCTAGAAGCAAGAGTTGGGATCGACGCCGCACACTTTGGATGTTCAAAATGATTCCAAGCGCCACCTCTCGCCGTACGGACTGTAAAATGCGACGAAGTCATTTTTAAAAGGGTCACTTTCTCCCCTGCTTTGAAGGTGATCGTTGATGCAAATAGAGGTTTGTGAGACGAGACTGTCTTAAATGCGCCCTATTGCAAGAGTAGGGTATCTGACAGAACAACCTGCACATGGGATTTTCGAAGTGACGGCTGCATATTGGTTCCTCTAGTTTAACTTCAATTCCGTGGCACCTACAACCGCATGGTAGATGTTTCACCATACAGTTATTAATTGAGTCGTTTTCAAAAGGAAAAGAACGAACGAAAATGCACGGATTCGGTTCAACTCCAACAGCACTCGCATTCTTGATAGTTTCCGGAATGGCGCCATTAGTCGGTTGTACTCAAGAAATGAGTAATTTATTTTGAAGGGTTCATAGAACGAGATCCAAAAAGATAAATGAAAGCCAGAAAACTGCAAGTAGTATACGGATCCAACAATATTTCCGCAAAAGATTTCTGGATTATGTCAGCGCTTTCGTCGACCGGGATCATTGCATAAGCGTTTGCAATTGGTTAAGTTTTATGTTGCAGTGATGAATACTTTGACTCCCACATCCAAATCAGTGCCTACTTGAAAGTACTGCCAGCCTTCCGCAGCTATGTCAGCCTTCGATTATTTTACTCCTGTTCTGAGAATAGCATTGCATGTAATTACTCATAAAAAAAAGTAAGTATGGTGTTTAAATATACAAATAAATGACCGCATCAAGTTGCAACGATTTCGCTCCGTCTAGCCCAAAGCTTAATCTAAAGCAGGATTGTTTTCGGCAAAGTATTCATGATTGTCAGCATTGTCAATGGCTTGATCCGGGTCACTCGAAGCAAGTTCTTGAGCCCCACTCTGACCGTAGACATGATCTTCTGATTGACCGAACAGCGTCAGTTTTCATTACGGGTGGCAAAAACATAAATAGAACGAGTAACTAACCAGTTCCAGCAAGACGAGTGAAGTGTGAAGACTCATGAACGAGGGTTCCGGCTTTAGAGTCGGTACCGGTGGTGCTAGCCTGCCAGAAAACATCACAGAGGTAGATAGTACCGAATCTGTAGTAATAATTTAGGTTGATCAAACGTTGGACAATCAAGGTCACATACTCATCAGGGAATACATATGCGTAGACGCCAGACTCATCGCAAGTGCTGCAGTCATAGGTGTAATCGTCGTAACCTTGGCTAGACATGCTGTTGAAATGATCCTGGACTGTGTCATGGCGAGACGATGTGAATTCACCGAACCAGGTGGTGTACCTCTCAGTACCGCTAGAGATACCTTGGAGATAACTGGGATTGATCCATTGGAAAATTTCTCGACTGTTACCACATAATACGACTTACGAAGCAGCGTCAGAAGCATAAGTATTAGCAGCATCAACGGCCGCTTCAATATCAGATTGCTGACTTTCAGAGCAGCCGTTGAAAGAAGCTCGCTTGGAGACTAGTGCCCGGCGTGAAATGGCAAGAGTTCCATCGAGTTTGGATTTGAGTGTCGATTCGACTTTGGCAGTCAAAGTAGAAACTTCAAGAGTCGAAGGGTCGACGGCATAGAAAAGAGTGGAAGGTGAAATGTCGTATGAATCAGCTCCGGAACGAGTGAAGTTGTAGGCGGAAGACACTATCAAACCAACGATGAGTCTATTTTCAATGACTGGAATGAAATGACTTACAATCATGAGTAACGTCGACAGTCTCCCCGGGAGCAAGAGTGGTGAAAGATGCATTCGGGAGTTTAGCTGCTACCGAGGGAACATACTTGACCTTCATACCATTGAAGGCAGGAGAAGCACCGCTAGAGCTCGAGATCCGGAAGCTATTGGTAGGAGTTGTGGTCAGCAGTGAACGAGGATCATTCAAAAGCTGAAGACTGTCGCTGCCGGTATTGGTCAAAGTGGTTGTAACTTTGAGGTTATCAACGCCTTTAGCAAGCTCGGGGCCTAAGGGAATGAAGATAAGTCAAAATGAAAAATGCAATAGTTACAAGTAGACCACACACCAGAAACCTTCAGGGTCAACTCCGGGGCAGCAGCAGCAGTTATTGCGGAAGCTGCGAGAGCAATCAAAGCAGAGCGGATGGTGGAAGAGAACATAGTGAAGGTCACGGTACGGTCCAGAGGTTGCAAGGAGAAGAACAGGCGAGTGATGATAGGATGAACATTCATCCCCTGCTTTATACCCTCCTATCGACAACCCAACTCATAGGCGACTCCACCTGCATGAGCCCAGAATAAAGCTATCCATGCTGGCCAACGACGGCAACGAACTTCTTTTGATGACGACCCAAACAATTCCATGTGAGGATATTGGAAACTCTGAATGGGGAAGTGCATCAAGCGCGAAAAGTCGGACCAGGTGCCAAGAACTTCGGAGGCTGCAGAATCAATGATTCTACATACAGTATTTACCAATCCAGCTGTCTCTTTCACGGCGCACATTTGTACTACCAGCGCGATATTGCCCGTGGTAGAAATCAATTGCTTGGAGCTTCGGGATGATTTCGAGGATCTGGATTTGGACCATTGCAACGAGAGAGAAAGGCCAGTTGCATGGGGACCGGTAAGTAAGTACAAGAAAAGTCTAATTAGACCCGCGCGGTAAGAATCAACAGTGATAGTGATAGAAACCACCTGGCTGTGGAGACACTAACGACCATGTCTCTCAAGGCGGACCGCAGCCTAGTGCAGCTATGCATGGACGTTTGAACGCTTCTAGGTCAAATTGCTTCATCACGTCTGTCCATGATAACACTAGTCAAAATCGGATAAGGACAACGAGTCACAACGAAATAGGCTCCTGGCTGTTCGCATAGCGAAACAAAAGAGGATTCTGTTTTTGATGCGCGATAGGCAAGGCTGTACACCTGTAGCCTTTATGAAAGTGCTGCTGAGAGGGCCAGAGCAGCGTATCTCATATCAAGGAGTACAAGGGAAACTGATGTGGTCAAGTTCGGACAGTGTCTCTGATTACATCATCGAGATGTCCTTGGTCCCTCACTTCAACTTTGATTGAATGCTACTATACGTCTATATACTACAGTGACGAACGAACACCTACATACAAACAAGCACTGCGAAACACTCTTTCAGTAACTGGACCCGGCGAAAACCCAGCCTTTACTTATATGTCGCGAAAAGAAACGGATGCCATTCTCCCCATGACCGACTACGACATGCAGAACATCGTTTGCAAAGAAAAGAACTACGAATTCCGTAGATACCTCATTGCGCCTTCTGTCTGTCGCATCTGGTTCTACCTCAAAGCTCCCCTTTCGCATATCGCATACATCTGCGAGATAGATCCCGCACGTACGCGTAACTTTGCAGCTGGGGACGATCCACTAGAAGAGAACGGGCTTGGAAACAAACAGTTTAACGAAGTACGAGATGGGGACTGGGAACGAGTGGATTATGCGTATGGAGTTAGGAGCGTATACAAGCTGAGAGAACCGATTTCATTGCATGATATGAAGGAGAAGTACGGGTTTAAGATGGCACCGAGAGGTCTCGTGTACGTAAACGAGGAGATAAAAAGGAACGTGATTTGGGACGAGCAGATTTGTTTGTGGACGGAAGAAATTGATGAAAAGGAAAATGCAATCCAGGACAGATCCAAAGAATGATCGAATTGACAACTAGATACTTAGTTCGCTGGCATTGACATTGTAGTCGAACAGGAAAACCAGGTCAGCCAGTAGTTGAAAAGTATAATAAGTCAGAGGTTCTTATAGATGATGGCTTGAAGGGATTATTCGGACAGCGTTTATGAATCATTAAGATGGCAGTTCTGCAGACAGCCGCCCCAGCCTGAGCAAACTTAAAATCTGCAACTTTACAATGAAAGCCTTGAGAGTTAATATTCTGCCTATGTAGTACAAAGCTTAATTCAAAGCAGGGTTGTTCTCAGCAAAGTACTCGTGATTATCAGCGTTGTCAATAGCTTTCTTTGGATGCTTTGAGGCGAGTTTCTGGGCAGCACTCTGACCGTAAACATGGTCATCTATCGACCGAGCAGCGTCAGCTTTCACTACGAGTGGTATATGGATTGAATGGGAAACTCACCAGTTCCAGCAAGACGAGTGAAATGCGAAGACTCGTGAACGAGGGTTCCGGCTTTAGAGTCGGTACCGGTGGTACTAGCCTGCCAGAAAGCACCGCAGAGGTAGATAGTCCCGAATCTGAGGCGATAGTCTCAGTTGATCAGGTTAACATTAAATAAATAATCAAAATCATACTCATTGGGGAATACTTGTGCAAAAGTATCAGGATCATCGCAAGTGCTGCAGTCATAAGTATAGTCATTGTACCCTTGGTTCGACATCTTATTGAAGTGTTGTCGGACCGTCTTGTGGCGAGATGATTTGTATTTACCGAACCACGTAGTGTACCTCGGAAGACCGCTAGAGATCTCTTGCAGATAACTGAGGTTGATCTATTAGAAAAGTTCTCGGTTGTTTTGATGAAATCACTCACGTTGCAGCGTCAGAAGCATAAGTATTGGCAGCCTTAACGGCCGCCCGGATGTCAGATCGCTGACTATCGGAGCAGCCGTGAAAAGATGCTCGTTTAGACATTGGTGCACGGCGCGAAATCGCAAGAGTTCCATCGAGCTTGGATTTGAGTGTCGATTCGACTTTGGCAGTCAAAGTAGAAACTTCAAGAGTCGAAGGGTCGACGACGTAGAAAAGATCGGAAGGTGAAATGTCGTATGTATCAACTCCGGAACGAGTAAAATTGTAGGCGGAGGACACTATCAATGCCAACACTAAGCCTATCCTCAGTGAGTAGAATGAACGACTTACAATCATGAATGATATCGACAGATTCTCCAGGAGCAAGAGCGGTGAACGATGCGTTCGGAAGTTTGGCTGCTACCGAAGGAACGTACTTGACCTTCATACCATTGAAGTCAGGAGAGGTACCGTTAGAACTCAAGATGCGGAAGCTATTAGTGGGAGTCGTGGTCAGCGGTGAACGAGGATCATTCAAAAGCTGAAGACTGTCGCTGCCGGTGTTGGTCAAAGTGGTCGTAACCTTGAGGTTATCAACGCCTTTCGCAAGCTCAGGGCCTGAGAGAATAAAGATGATTTAGAACGAAAAATGCAAGAATCACAAGCAGACCACGCACCAGAAACTTTCAGGGTCAGCTCCGGGGCCGCAGCAGCAGTGATTGCAGAAGCTGCGAGGGCGATCAAAGCAGAGCGGACAGTGGGAGAAAGCATGTCGAAGCTAGAGACCAGAGGTAGCAAGAAGAGGATCGGGTGGGCGATGATAGAGCAAATATTCATCCCCTGCTTTATACCCTCCTATTGACAATATGGGGAAACCCCAACTCAGAGGCGACCCCACCTGCACGAGTCTAAAACGAAGCTATCCATGCTGGTCAACAACGGCAATGAACTTGTTTTGATACTCTGAATGAGAAAGTGTATTAGAGATGAAAAGCCGGACCAGGTTCTAAGGACTTCAGTATTGCAAAATGGTTCTGAAGCGTTCACCAATCATTGCGTCCGTGTCCAGCGTTACCATTGCATCTGCATATACGACGGAAATGTGTTGGAGGTTTGAAGGTGAAAAGTCAGACCAATAAGAATTTGAGTATTGCAGAATGGTTCTGAAGCATCCACTGACCCTTACATCAACCTCTTTGGGCATATTTATGCTGTCTGTCCAGCGCTAACACTACATATACGACAGTCCAATTGTTTGGAACCCCGGGACGGCTTCAATGATCCTAGATCTGATTCATGGCAGCGAGAGAGAGATCAGTTGCATGAGTTTCAATACAAGAAAAGTCTAATGTCAACGGCGATAGAGTGATAAAAAACCTGGATGTGGAGACACCAGCACTCAAGATGAAGTGCAGATTACTTGGTGCAACTGCACATGAACGCTTTTAGGTCAGCACTGCTTCATTATGTCTGTCCACAGTCAAAGGAAAATGGACCAGGAGTCGATTATGTGTATAGCTCGGTCTAGGAGCGTATACAAACTGAGAGTGCCGTTTTCGTTGTAAGGTATGAAGGAGAAGTACAGATTCAAGATAGCACCGAGAGGCCTTGCGTGCGTGAATGAGAAAATAAAAAGGGGCGTGATTTGGGATGAGGAGTTTTGTTCGTGGACGGAAGAAATTGATGAAAAGGAAAATGTAACCCAGGACAGATCCAAAGAATATTAATGACCGAAGTTGACAACTAGATACTTAGTTCGCTAGCATTGCCATTGTAGTCATATAGGAAAATCAGGTCGACCAATATTTGAGAAGTATAATAAGTTAGAGGTTCTTATAGATGATGGCTTGAAGGGACTGAAGCTCGAAGAGCGCGACCGTGACCGAGTTCTGGCAAATTAGCTTACATAATTTCCTTCTTCGCTGTCGTCCACGATGCTGAGGACACTGTCCACGTCTCTCCGCCCGTCATTAAGGCAGGCAGCATTAGCAACTCGCACTCTCTCATCACTCCCTTCACAAGCCCAAAACGTATCCGAAAACTATCGAATTCTCGAGGATACGCAAAATGCCAAACCAGACGACGACATGGCCGAGTTACTCAACCTGGACTCATTAACGGCTCCCAAAGAATCTAAGCAGCCGCCTCTAATGAATATACCTCCTCAAGAAGACCCTCTTCTTCATTTTCTCGCGTCTCGAATTATGCAAAACGGACATCGCGCTAGAGCGTCGCGCATTGTCTCGCGAACTTTGCTCAACATCCACGCCTACACTCGGGCACCTCCATTACCCATTCTCCGACAAGCTATCTTTGCAGCTGCACCTGCTGTTCGTTGTCTTAACCACAGACATGCGACCAAGCAGGTGCTAAAGCCTATAGCATTGAGCGAGAAACAAGGCATCTGGTACGCGGTCAAATGGTTGTTGGAAGAGTGCAAGGGAAGGCAAGGAGGCCCACAGTTGGAAGAGAGGTTGGCACGAGAAATTATCAAGATCATAAAAGGAGAGAGTGCTATATTGGAGAAGAAAGCACGAGTTCATAAAGAAGCAATGCTTAACCGGTGCGCTATCTTTTCGTTTGTTTGCAAAAAAAAAACTTGTTGACATGCCTTCTAGTGGAAACGTTCCTCGAACGCAAAAGTAGCCACAAGGCACTGTCCTCCTGTCTATGGACATATTGGTAGAGTTAGCCCATCATCTTCTTATATTATCGTTCGATTGACGTTATCAAACGGACTTAGATACTGCTGTGCTGCAGACCCAATTAATGTAGTCCTCTCACTCCGGCCATGGGCTGCTATACTCTATGTTATGGAATACTATAATGTCGCCGGCCTTGGAACCACCATTTTCGTGACTCAAAAAATTTCTTCAATACCGCACTCCATTTTCCGTAACTTGATTAAAGTTCAAGACAGTGATTTCCGGGATCTAGAATAGACGCCTGCTGTGCAGAGATACCATCAGACAAGCTTAGTCTGCTAGCCCCTATAAGCCGCCCATGATAACGATTTCCACTTGCGCCGCTGATATACACCAGTGGCGACATCATTTTTACGCTCCCATTTTTTGCCACATCGAAACTGATTTCTCCCGGAATCTGTAACTCTTTTAGTGCAGTCCTGTTCCCGATACTCACGGCAACACGAGCTTTCCAAGAAATTTCAGATTTCTAAAAGGTGTAAGTTTTTATTTACACTCAACGCCCTGGCATCAGCTTGTCTGTTCCAGCTCGCAACAGACCGCTCTTGAGATTTTCCAGGCTTGGTCGAGACTTGCTGCTATATCGGAAGTTGGATGCAGCCGACTCTTGGTAAACGATGTCATCGATGAGACGAGAATCTGCCAACATCTCACAAAGTATGTATGTAGAAGAAGTTGGCGTAAGATTAAACCGCCCGCACAGCATCGTCCGGAGATGCAGGATATCCACTTCTTGGTCTGTGATCTTTCGCCCTTTTTTGTGCTCTGTCCGCATGCTAGGCAATATGCCTCGGACGTTGTGGCGCCGACATTCTCGAAAATTTTCAAGCAGAGATCAAGCATCTTTCGAAGCAGGGGCTGATGATCTTCTACAAAAGGCGGAAGTTGCCTTCTATTCCCGAAGATAACTAAAGCCCGAATCATTTAACTTGATCAGTGCTATTTCTTGAGTAACTCGTGGCATATTGCTGCCTGGTGCTGCGGTTCTTTGAGAACAAGTCGGAGTCATAGATATGCCTGATTGCATATGCACTAGCGAGGTCCACCATCCACATGGAACTCATATCCGTCAGTCCATTTGTAGACATAACATATGCTTGTGTGGAAAACTATAAGAACAACAACACATCATATCTAGATACGCAAATCCGCTTTTCTTTCTGCCTGTACCGGTCCCCTTCAACGAAGTCGAAGAACACTTGTGTATATCTTACATCCGAATCCCGCAACAGCTACTTCCAGTCCATAATAATCTGTCAAGTGGGTATTCAATTGCCGCGCGATGATTTCCATCATTTCAGAGCCAAAGATATTCCAGGGGAAAACGCTGAAGATGGATGAGGAAACTCATCATCAACAACAACAGGGATCTTAGCGTTTGCAAGAGTTAGAGACGCTCACTGATGCGCTCACCTCTTCTAAAATCTCTGCTTTGTACCGTAAAATCCGTTTCACGTCATGATCCTCATCTTCTGGATGAAAGGAACCAATTCCTCCCAAGCTTCTATATCAATCTCCACATAATCATTCGAGGAACCGGCGAAATTGAACTTGGCTTGAAGGTGTAAAGGTGTCGAGGCGTTTAACAAGCCAAATTTACTTTTCACATATAGGAATGCGTTCTGGCAACAGTCAAGAATGGAGGTTGAGGTTGAGTTAATGTGAACGAGACAGGTACAACGATGATCAACGAGTCGGAATCATGAGGAAATGAAAGGATGGAGTATGGAAGAAGGACAAGCATTGTGCATCGAAGCGCATAACACGAAATCGAAACCAAGTGATACGACGAAATGAACCCGGACAACTTACTCGTCCAGACATCTGGCCCATATGCTTCCTCCCCAACGCAATCGTACGCTTCCCAAACTCGACCAAAAGCGGTGTGTTTCCATTTGAAGGAGCGAGAGATGCGGCCGCAAAAGCCTGTAGACATTCGCCAATTCCCGCTGCTACGTTATTTTCAGAGTGAACAAGGACTGATGCAATGTCTTGTGTGGTATAAGCGATGCTGGACATTTGTATGGGTTTTGACGGGCTGTATTCCCGCTTGGATTAATGAAAGCGCGATTTAGAGGCCAAGGTCTCAGAGGGTGTTCACTAGCGGTCAGAGTGATACAGGTCAGTGATGGACGTTCCAATTCATCAGGAACCAAAGGTGGCCTGACCGGGAACTAGTCGCCTTTTTTCAATTGTGCTTATCGTCTTCAAACTCTATCTCTGGACAATGGATTCGCGCCTCAATTTTGCTCTGCATACTAGGAAACTCTTTGTTGTTCATTTTCGCACAAGACTGTTATTGATACAAAATCTTATTCAATTCGAGTACAATATTGGATACTAGTACACAAATTTGCATGCAATAGATTGCAAATGGTTCATGATGAAACGCAAGGAAAATACGAAGTACACTTCATGCAGTGGTCAACTTGATTGTTCTCAGCTGCGAAACTGTTCCTAATGTACGACAAGCCGGGCATCCTTCGCTGGAGTCGTAAGCGTGAGTTATACATCTAAAAGAGACTTGTCAGTATCTGCTGAGCACATTACGACTGAAAAGTTGAGACTCACGATTCACAGAAAAGGTGACCGCACCGAGTAACCTTCATTGTTTTGGGAGTACAGAAACAGATGACGCATTTTTGGTTTAATGTCCTGCTGGGCTGACATCCATCCGCCATGCGAGTCTTGAGAGCCAAAATTGCCTTGGTGATTTCAATCCTAGACTTGGGTCCGCATTTCTTTGTAGTTGAGCTTGAGTTAGAGACAGAACTTGAAGAACCATCCAAGTTATTCGAGTCAAGCCAGTGAACAGCCTCCCCTTGACGCATGGATTCGAGTTCTGAAGCTTCGGCGACAGCATCCTCCCAGCCTTTGCAGTAGCCATTAATTTGCACATATTCGTGTGGTGGAGGGAGGTCCCGGCGGCGATGGTGTTTAGGAGACTGGTCCAGGTGAACACGCAGACCAGCAGGAGTTTGGAAGAGCTTGTCGCAAGAGGCGCAGTAATGATGGCGTTTGGAGAGTTCGTAATGCTGGAAGAAAAGGGTCAGCCAGGCCGGAAATCGTAGAATGGAAAAACTGACTCCACGCAGCGCATTCTTGTTAAGATAGCTTCTGTTGCAAGTTTCACAGCGGGGATGACGAGATGAGGCCTCGAAATGTTGATAGAGAAGATCCTTGGAGTAAAAGTAAACATCACAGAGTGAGCAATACTTGATGGCAAACTGCTCGGATGGTGTGAGGCGCGCTGCAGCATAACAGCTCTCATTGACGCAATTGGGGATTGACGTCAGGGACGTAGTGGATGAGGAGGCGGATGAAGAAGCCATAGTGCTATGATAAGGAGCTAAGAGTGGATGTTATCTGAGATATTCAAAGTCAAGTAAGTCAAGTTGATGAAGGAGGCGTACACGACAATTTTTTATACTCCTTGGGCAGAAAAAAGGAGTAGAACAGCCACTACTCCACTCCAACCTTCGAGACAAGCCCCTGGCAGCTTCCATGAAAAAAACTGGCTCCTGGTTTCCAGGACTTCCTCTGGGCTGTGACTATACAGGAGGAATTCCGGATGAGTGTTTACTTACGTGGTACCGGATCTCTTTCTCCGACTTTGACGAAAGTACGGTAAGTTTGCTAAATCACTTCCATTGATTCCAGTTGGCTATACTTGTCTCGGCGCTGAACGATATGCAACGTTTCCCTAATCGAGATGCGTAGATCTCAAGGTACCTGGCTTGCCATCACCGTAACATTACAGAGGATGGTATAAAAGACTTGCAAAAGTTTTCTCTTTCGCAGAGATCCAGCACCGCTACGATTCGCTCCCATGGCAAATGTTACTGAATCCGTATTGACCAGGGATGACGCTGACATTATCGGGAAGACGATCATCGCTGAAGCCGTTCATGGACTTTGTTATGGTAAGTGAACCACCGCCGTCGATGAAGACCCAAGCTGAACATTACCATAGGTGTGGAATGTCTCTTTTTCATAGCTGCACTGTACAAGCTCTCGTAAGTTGTGCTTCTCTGCATAGTACCTGTGCAAAGGTCTTAACAGCATTTCTCAGTCGTCGTGGTCTACGAAATTCTACCACAAGGACCGTTCTAGTCTTGATCATAATGATCATCTTCCTCTCTTCTACGGCCACAATTGTCAGCAACCTGATTCAAGATGTTGTTCAAATCATAGGGCTAGGCAACCCAGAATATGATTTTGGGCCAGCCAAGTTGAAAAGTAACATTGCCTCTACATTTACAACCCGAATCAGTGTAAGTCATCGAACCCCGTGTCGGTTTCATGTTTTCGGATCCTGACGTTTCTGACAGTATCTTCTGGGAGACACTATCGTCGTATGGAGAGCCTGGATTTTATTCGATGGTCAACCTTACTTCCGCTTGGTTCTGGCCGCCTGTCTCCTTTCAACTTTATGTGAGTCTCAATGTGTCCTTCTCTTATCGCAGCCCCTAAAAAATGTGCAGCCGGCGTAATAGTCAATATCGTTTTCTCCATGAGGTCGTTATTGGAGAGAGGCTTTGTATGTATTGCTTTTCTACCAGCAAGGTCCGGCAAGCTGATGGAATTTTGCAGAGACCGAAACCTGGCCCCCGGATTATTCTTCCAGCGACTTTACTCGTCACCAATATTGTTGCAACGTCGTTCATTATATATCGGATATGGTGATTACCTCCATCTTTTTTCCGCTCTTCTCGCTCATCGTTGCCTACAGGCATTATCGTCATTCAATTAAAAAAGATCTCGGTTGCAGCGACAGCAGGAGAACTAAAATCGAAAAGATTCTGATTCTTCTTGTAGAAACTGGATTTCTTTACTCTATCCTCTGGGTAAGGACTCGTACTCTATTTGCCCGCAGACAACATTTTCCAATCCACGGTTCATGTCAGATTTGTGATCTTATCGCACTTACCAACCCACAATTCTACGACTTTTCAGTATTTCTTGGAACTATACTACCTCATGCTGCTGGGATTTATCCCACTGCCATCATCCTTCTCAGTGCCTCTCAAAAGTCATATTGTGACACAACACTCCAAGGAGAGCTCCCAACTCTGAGCATTCAAACGAAGCAATCACAAGGCGCTTCGCAGCCCATACGCTTCGCCTCGGCCCCTCCCCGTAGATATACATCGGATCCGTCAGCAACGGAGCTTGGGATGTCAAGATTTACTATGGACGATGGGCTGGAACAAGCGACACCTTCAAAGGATGGGAGTCATGAGAATGGCTTCGGGCATGATAGCCCGCATATTTCCGAGTCAAAACCTGAGGTGACCTCGATAGTCTAGATATGTGTAGACCAAAAGTGTACAATTACATGGGATGTAATATGGTTATTAAGTTGTGGAATTATAAGTACATCTGTAAATGGCTTCTAGAAAGTTAATAAGAGTTACATACTTCATACGGATCGTCCAAATGGACCAGTCGTACCAGAGGTGCCTAGATGAATACAATTGTCATCGATAAAGGCCTCGCGGACGCATCCTAGATCTACGGAGCAGGTCCAATGGCTATAGCCCACGAAAACCATCTTCCCACCAAGCATCACGTCCATTCACCCTTGCATTCCAACTTCCTTCAGCGTCTTCTATCGTCACCGTTCGGAAAAGTCCCATCTTTAGAGGCGACACCAATTTCACGAGTCCTGTTCTAGCATGCTCGGAAACCAGTTCATGAAGTAGTCGCATCTGCTCATCGTAACGATCCATTCGGTTCATCCAATTATCTTTTGGCTTGCTTGGACAATGCAACAGTACCGTTTTTAATCGTAAAACTGAGGTTTCCGATTGTGCATGAGCCCCAGTCTCTGCTGCATCAGTGCAAGAAGCCAGGTATTGGAGAACATGTTGAAGTTCTGAAAGAAATGACTCGACATGATCCGGCACTGACAATCGCAAGTGTTCGAGTGCCGGTGTCAGAACGGTTAATCCTGACGTGATATGACGCGGAGGGAATGGCGAAGTAATGTAAAGATGTTTGAGGGCTGGTAACCTCAGCCCATTGTGTATCTTGATTCCAGTAGGGCCATCCATGTCCATCCTTCCATGCAATGCTAACTCAGTCAAGACAGGAAGATCCACCGGTACTAGAAGGAATGACCGATAAAAGATGAAGAAAACGTGCAACATTTCCACTGTATCTCTCACACTCCATAGTACCCGTTCGTAAGCTTTATATGCATCCTCTTTTCTCTGGTATTCGGAATCAAGCACCCTTGGATCCTCGGCTGTGTTTCTGGCATGAGCCGCGATAAATAAGAATCGCACTCTTCGAAACGAAGGGGGTGTTTCTGCAAGAAGAGAAGCGAAAGATTGAAGTTGGTTATAGCCAATGATAGAGATGGATTGAAGTTTGAAATGTTGTGAAAGATCCCGGATAGATTTGGAAACAAGAGAGAGAGAACGTCCGGTGTAGCCATTGTCCAAGCAAGCGTACGAGAATATGAGAGTGACTATTTCAATTGGGAGTTCGTCCATGGTTGGCTCTGGTAAACCAGTTTTTGTACAGCGACAATGTCGTTCACTAGAAAGCCCATGATAATTACATCAGCTGAAGCGCTCGCCGACTGGCGGTCACCCTGTTCAAGGTTGCGCTATGTAAACAAACGGCAAACGCGTTTTTCAATATCTTGCACCCTCTCCAGCTGTTGCTTCAAAGTGATGAATTCTGTTGCAACTTTTCCAAAGCATCGCTAGCCTTTCACAGTTACTTCGGCTCGCTTTAATCGTATATGACCTGGATGGTGGCTTGATGTGCGGAAATTCACAACTCGAACTCCTGTATGCTATATCTTATCCGGTCAGTACACTCTTCCTCATTATTCTTTCAGCTCTGCCTACTTGACACAATTGTTACCAGTTCTGCACTGCGCTCATCTGCATCGGGATTCGGATTAAAGTTCTTCCTTCTCTGATGGCCGAGCTTCGTTCCTTCTTCTCAGAGTTTTAAGCTACTGACAAGAATATACACAGGCAGTGCAAGTGTTATCGGGCTTCTCCAGCAATGGACCGACCTGACTTGGAAGGGAATTTAGCGGAACGCCAGTCTAACCGAGACGTAAAGAAGGATGTCCAGACGGAGCGCTCGGTGAAGATGCGTGCTCTAAGCTATGGGCAGTATATGTTGGTGAGACCGAAAAATACGATGGAGAACTAGTTGCCGGTTGAAAAAATGATATGTGACCTGGTGGTTTTTGTACGCCCTCATCCTTTGAATACCGGTTATTGTCTGCTGATCAGACTCAGTCGGCACTGTACTCAGCTACGCCCACCGCTTTCATCATTGAGAGTCGTCAGAAATTGCAGTCGGATGCTGCTAACATTACGGTCTTTTTGTTGACGGATATCTCGCAACAACTAGCCAACGGGTCCACGGTGATTTGGACAAATCCTACCACGAGTGGAAAAAGCACGAACAGGTGGCAATGAAATTTACCCTGAAGTCTTTGACGGATGGCTCTGAACTTTTGCCTCTTGCCGAAGCTATTCCGACTGCGGCTAATGACTCTGGAAATGTCGGAAGCGTTCGTTCTGCGAACTGACACCCTTGGAGCGAAACGGATATTATGGCGTATAAACTTACCGCATTTAGTGCCCTAGTGTCCGGATTATCGAAAAATGCAGGCCTCGATGCCCCGTAGCTTTCCCTCCATGCAATTAGGTCAATAGCCTTCATTGTTTCTTCGCAACGAAGGCACGGATGCAGTTGGAATCCCGATGTTTGCAGACACGACAAATTTAGTCCCCCAAGCCGTCGTGAATATAAATTGAAAACTCCCTGTTACCCCGGGTTTCGCAGACACTCCGCTGTTTCTGCATCGGCCTTGGTCCGTCCATGTCGTCTGCGCAGTATGTAGATGCGCAGAACCGTGTTCTAAGTCAGCCCCTGGTAGAATCTTCCGACGCTGAACCCAAAAGCCTTTATATGTTCTGCCAGACTCATAGGTGTCCCTGGAGTAGAATTTCATGCCAACTCAGCAAAATTAAAATTTCACCACATCTCGATGACCTCACACCTGCGTTGTTACAGCCTCGATATGTCTTCTTAGATCTGAAGCAGAGAAATCCCTTTTCATTCATTCCATCAATTTGCTCTGTTTCGACAAGGAATGGGCTCCCAAGTGTGGAATTGATTATGATGTACCCTCCCAATCAAACTCCATAGGATGCAGGGATATGGTGGTGCGGTGCTTTATGACAGCAGGGATCCTATATCCCAGTCGTCGCTATCAATTCGCCAGACAAGTGTCAAGCTTGAGTAAATGGGATACTGGGCTCGTTCAACTGTGGCCTTTGGGGCGACTTGTCGGCGCGTATGCTGGCAGCATCCTCTTCGAGTACATGCCTGCCGAGTCGATGCACATTCTGCCCTCGAGTACCCGTCAAATGGAGTGGTAGATGAAAGGGACGACCTTGCACAATTCGTGTAATCTATAGGTGCCAAGCTGCTACCGGGACGGAGCGAATTCGATGAATTTGCGATTGGTGCAGCGCAGACTCTCAAAGAGAACAAACGGAAAGGTTCTTTCACTTCAGGCATTTGCAGACCTCAGACCTCATACCTGCATGCGGAAAATTCTCGAAAAAAGCTCAGCCGTTCACTTTTGAAGTTTCCTTTCTTTACACTGCGGTTTACATGCAACCTATTTCCCAGAAAATATTGACCCGAGAAATCAAGTCAGTTTTGCCCAGAGTGTTTATGACCTGATATTACAGTGTCGGGGCGTTGGAGCAGGCCTGGTAGACAATTCATCGCTGAGTAATTTTAACGCTACTCTGCAACTGAAAATCCTACATCACACCATGTTAGTTCCTTTTAATGGGTGAGATTAGATGGAGGAAGATGCAGGATGCCTCGATACGGTGGAGGGCATGATTATGAGGCCTGGTTTGAATTCCTACGTCGCCGTTGTAATCGAGTTTCTGGGACGGGAGTAAATGGATACTAAGGGGGAGATCATCAGCTGAAATTAACAAGTATTTATTACTGGAGTACCCACAACGTTGTGTATAACTGGGAGACATTCTCTTTGTTCGGACCGTACTTAGTCTACTGACATCAAGTGGCTGTGCTATGTCACCTTGGAATTTGCCACCATGGCCGACCAGTCCGATGATCTTCATATTCAAAAAATTCGCCCACTGACTCAAAAGCAGGAAAAGAGACTTGTTGACTACCTTGAAGAGGAGTTCCTGCAGATAACTAGGGGTTACAAAAAGCGGTTGGTCAAATCTTCCAAATTAATGCGGTGACATGAGTAACATTGCGCTTTCGTCATTTAACCTCGTCCTGCCTGGGGAAAAACTGCACTGTATTCGCAAATGGGACAACATTTATTTGAGTAGCTCTGAGCCAACGACACATCTACCCACTCTTGACGACTATCTTCAGGCTTCACAGAAGATCCTAGCCATGATATTGCGTATACCGCCTGTAGACCCGTCCACTTCATTGCGTACACAAGTACTTCTCCGTCTTACCAATGACGTGTTATCTTCAGCACCTGGATATCCTCCTACTCCCGAGAATCTTGTACTCGCACTTGACTGGCTGGACGATTTGGATCAAGCTTGGGTTTCCGTGCTGCAAACGCAAACATGGGATCCTGAGGAAGGCGTTGGAGTAGATTTGGTCATCGACGCCGAAGACGCTGCCAATGGTTTAAAGTCAACAGGTCCGAGTCAGACGGAAAGAACGAGGTTGAAGAGTTTATTGATAGGAGGGGTAGCCACGCTAGAAGAATGGGTTGAAGGCAGGACTGTAGAGGAATTTGATGGCGAAACATCGAACGAGAGCGTCAGAGATGTGGAAGGTTTGCTGAAAGAGTTGGGTCTTCAGGAAGATTTCGATAATTTGTTTTCAAGATCTCTTGACGAACTGCGAGATGTAGGTGGATATGAATAAAGCCTATAGGTGCTTATCTGTGCCTGTGTATTCTGAGCAATTCGGAACCCCATATCCCGCGTAACTCCACCCAACTTCAACTTGCCGTCAGATTCCGGAGCTGTAGTGGATGCGACCTAAAAGTTCGAGTAGATTTGTACAGCACTTCACACCACCCCATCGTTATTGCGTTGTAGCAAGTGCTTTCATAGCTACTTTTTAGAGGGTAGTTCCCCAACGCTCAGCGCTCATCTTTGCAACATTTTTAAAGTGAGCGCTCGCGTTATCTTATCATTTTTGTTTACCAGCAAACATGCCGCCGCGGGCATCTCTTTCGCGCTATCTTTTTGGTCCATATCCTATCTGCTGCGTATACCACGAATTGCCGCGCCGGGGCGGAAGTTTCAACCTCCCAGAATCCCGAATCACTCGAAGCAATGTTAAAGGGAAGTACTGACTGAAGCCTACTCAATAGTTATTACATAGTGGACGTCAGTCTAATAGTGTTTGACTTGCGGAGCAGCTGGGCTTTCTATTGTTAGCTTTCCAGCCAAGACACCATTGGCACTGAGCCGCTGCCAGAAATTTCATCATGTGGTCGTTA
The DNA here is from genome assembly GCA_037954225.1 of Stygiomarasmius scandens. Lineage (NCBI taxonomy): Eukaryota > Fungi > Basidiomycota > Agaricomycetes > Agaricales > Campanellaceae > Stygiomarasmius > Stygiomarasmius scandens. The sequence continues at coordinate 205,470 of JBANRG010000079.1, read as the reverse complement.
TCTACGGACCTGTAATTCTGATAGGGCGGCAACTTTTTCTCATGCGTTGGTGCAGTCGAGTAACATCCAGTATATAAAGACGTCAGGAGCTTTCAAATTAGTCTGTCGGACTGCCCCCTTCTTCCATCCGTATCTTCCTCCACTATGTCGGATATTGATGAAAAACACGACCCTCGGCATGAATTTGACAAAACGAAAGAACTCCATCATGTAGAGGTATCCACGAAGGAAGTGGATACTGGTGCTGCTCTGGTCGCTGGTGGCCTTGGGGAGGTGGATCCAAAAGAGGCTATCAGAATTCGGTGAGTGCTTTCCTCGACTTCTCTTTGTCTATTATATTTAGTGGACTCCTGTAGACGAAAGATCGACTACCATATATTGCCCTTGATGTGTATACTTTATTGGTGCGATTCATCGACTCTTTGGGTGTGCAAAGTATTGAATGCCTGGGTAGGGTGCAATTCATGGACAAAACTACACTCGGAAGCGCTGCGATTCTGGGCATTAGGCATGTGTCTTCTTCCCGGTCTGGTGTCTACAAGAATCACTCATGCTTGCGCGTTTTAGGGAAGACAACCATCTCACGACGAACCAGTATGGAATTTTATCTCCTCGTGCTCAATCTTATCTCACTCCGAGATTCCCTTCCTAGGTACAACTGGCTAGGGACGATTTTCTATCTCAGTTACCTTGTCTTTGAATACCCACAAAATCTGGCGTTACAACGCTTTCCCGTCGGAAAGTGGATGAGGTATGCGCTTTTGACATCCCCAGCGTCCCGTATTCACTGAACTCCTTTCTAGTATCAATATCTTTGTCTGGGCAGTTGCTCTGTGCTGTCATGCAGCCTGCCATAATTTCGCCGGTCTTTTCGTTGTTCGGTTAATTCTTGGGATGTGTGAAGGATCTATAACGGCTGGATTCATGATCGTGTCAAGTATGTTCTACACTCGGTAAGGACGGTTTTCGCTTTTGAGTTTTGCTGTGTTGCTGAGTCGAGGCTTAGTACTGAGCAGACTCTTCGTGTTGGATACTGGTGTACGTATACCTTACCGTCATTGTAGTGGTTAACTGACGACGAGTATCGGTAGTCTTGATGAATGGGACTGGTACGCCGTTCCCTCCCCAAAATTTTTTTGCTGACCTTGTGATGACAGCTCAAATAATCTCTGGATTCATCAGTTTCGGCGTCTTACATATCAAGACAACCACCTTTCACCCCTGGCAATGGTTAATGATTATTACTGGTCTGATTACTCTCGTCTGTGCAGTCATGTTCTGGTATGTCGAGCGTTGCACTCACGGTTGCGGCAGAAATAACGTTTCTATCAAAGGTTCTTCTTCCCAGACTCGCCTACGAATGCATGGTTCTTGACTATGGAGGAGCGCGCCATCGCGATCCAGCGTATCAAAGAAAATCAAACTGGTGTTGAGAATAAACATTTCAAACGCGAACAGTCAGTATGAAACGATTTCGATTCCGGTGTTGTCCTTAAAGCAACGTCTACAGGATGATTGAAGCTCTTTTGGACTACAAAACCTGGCTCTTTGCTCTCTTCTCCGCTCTTGACAATGTACCTAACTCGCTTACCAACCAACGTACCATCATCGTCTCTTCGTTCGGTTTCACGAACTTGCAAACCACTCTCCTAGCAATGGTGGATGGCGGGGTTGAGATCATCACAATCTTTACCGGCGTGACGATTGCTGCACGCATTCCCAACTCTAGAGCCTATGTGTCGTTCATCTACTTCATTCCTAACGTGTTGGGCGTGTTCCTGATTAACTTTTTGCCGTGGGAAAACAAAGTTGGATTGTTATTCGCGCAATGGCTAACTGGTGAGTGCCCTTTCTCTTGGCCGTTACACGGGGTGTTGACATTGCTGCTGGTAATGCAAGGTATTGGCACTACGGGCTTCGGTCAGTCCTTTTCTCAGATGACCTTGCGGATTCGAGCTGACGTAAATGACGCTAGTCCTTTCTCTATCCTGGCTATCTAGCGTTACTGCTGGACACACAAAGAGAATCACTACAAATGCGATCATGTTATGTGCATACTGTATTGGTAACGCTTCCGCCCCTTTCATGTGGCAGTCGAAGTACAGACCCAGGTATGGCGTTATTCTTTTTGTAGTCCGCGCTATCTGACCATACCATCACCAGAAACCACGTCCCATGGATCATCATTGGCATCTGCTACGCTTGTTGCATGGCCATTGTTCTAATTATCAGGTTTTTACTCAATAGGGAAAACAAGAAGAGAGATATGGAGGGTCATGATGACACCTATGACGATGTGTACATAGAGAGGCCTGGTCCTGACGGGAAGCTTGAGCAAGTCAAAATTGACAAGGTGAGCCACGTCGTACTTGGACCTTGTTATACATCTTCTGAACGGTGTATCATAGGAATTTTTGGATCTCACCGATAGGCAAAACAGAGACTTCAGATATGTGTTGTAGGAGAAGGATTGAGTGTTGGGCTTTCTTCGAGATGCTTAGTACTGAATAGACTGTATTTTTACTTGCTTTGATACCATCTGACTCCACATCCCGTTTGACGGGAGTCCGGTGAGGAAGTTCGAAGCCAGAGCCGCGTCCAGGGTATGCTACGACTAAAAATCATGCCATTTGTTCACACGTTATCTGTTTACTAGAGGCTAAACAAACCGCAACCTCACGAAAGGACAGGGACGTTCCTCTTTTTGGCTCAAACTATCTAGCTATATGGGTCAAGAGAAGTCTCGCGCCCCGCCTTTTGAACCATAACGATTCCTTCGGATGCTTACAATTGCCGTGTTATATGTGGACTACGAAGGGTTGCGACATATAAAGAAGTTTGCCGTGTGGCCCGATAGTTGATCAGAAGCCCTGCTTATCGTAAGTGTCGATTTAAACCATTGAATGAAGTTTCAAGTACGCATAAACGCTGGGAAGCCGTCAAACAGGACTACTTAAGAAGAACTGCTTGCATCATATGTCGACGGAGCTTTCCTGCGGACCCACACACTAAAGACGAGTCCTGTTTTGTTTCAAGGCGCAAATCGCTTTGCTTTGCTATTTCGTTCAATTTACACGTTATGGCAAATACGAGCGAAAAATACGACTCAGGCACAAAGCTAGAAGAAAGCTTACCGAGTTCCCTGAAAGGCCATGAACTTCATCATCTCAAGTTCAAGGAAGTCGACACTGCCGCGAAATTTGCTGGTGGAGACGGGGAGGTCGATCCTGCGGAGGCAGCCCGAGTTCGGTTTGTGTTGTTTGTCTAATGTCTTACCGTTTGCTGATCCATTCCGTAAAGGAAAAAGATCGACCTGGCACTGCTGCCGTTGATGTGCACATTGTATTGGGTTCAATTTATGGATAAAACGACGCTTGGTAGCTCTGCAATCCTTGGAATAAGGTGGGTTATTGTTGACTGTTTCATATGTCGTCTCACACGCGTCTACGGCTGAAGAGAAGCCACACATCTCACAAATGATCAGTGAGTCGAGCACTGTCGTTACCAAGCAATGTGTTTATCCTTTTTCAGATATAATTGGTACGAGGTACTCCCGAACACTTACAACATGCCTCTAACGCTGGAACATAAGGCTCGGAACTATATTCTACCTTAGCTATCTCGTTTTTGAGTATCCTCAAAATTTGGCATTGCAACGTTTCCCTGTCGGAAAATGGATGAGGTATGTTTTCGTCGTTTCTTATGCTCGTAGATAACGCTAAAAACTTCCAGCTTGGTAAGTTTCTCGGCCTTAATGAGCGTACTCTCATTCTCATTAAACTGGGTGCGCACGCTCCAGAATATCTTTATATGGAGTATCGCACTCTGTACGCATGCTGCCTGCAAGAACTTTGCCGGTCTCTTCGTCGTCCGCTTCATTCTCGGCATGTGCGAAGGATCTATTACTGCTGGGTTCATGATTGTCAGCACGATGTTCTACACACGGAATGAGCAAACTCTGCGCGTTGGGTACTGGTGTGAGTCATCCATGCTTATGTTTTCGTGTGTGCTCTAAGACCCAATTGCGTGGATAGTCTTGATGAATGGCACTGGTCAGTTCGCTATCAATGACCAAACGGATTTCAAGGTTGACCGTTAGCAGCACAAATCATATCTGGTTTCATTGCCTTCGGTTCCCTTCACATAAAGACTAGCACTGTGGAACCTTGGCAATGGTACTCTCCTTACTCCTCACTTCCTTACCTCAGTCTGATTTTGACTTAGGATGATGATCATTACAGGGCTAATTACCTTCGGAACAGCAGTAGCTTTCTGGTCAGCGCCAAATAGCTTTCGATTGATTGACATAAGTACTGAGATCATTTTAGGTTCCTGTTTCCTGATTCCCCGACCACTGCATGGTTCCTCACAGATGAGGAGAAGAGGGTTGCTATACAGCGGATCAAGGTTCAATCCTATTCTTTGTCATGCCAATTCACCTTAATGTCTCTGCCGTCCACAGGAAAATCAAACTGGTGTAGAGAACAAGCATTTCAAGAAAGAGCAGTATGTTCTGCAGTTTCTCAGTTTCTCGAATCAAACTAACTCATACTCTTGCCAGGATGATGGAAGCTTTACTTGATCCCAAGACCTGGTTATTTGCCCTCTTTTCCGCTCTTGATAACGTCCCCAATTCTCTGACAAACCAGCGTCAAATTATTGTATCCTCTTTTGGGTTCACTAATTTGCAGACTACATTACTGGGATGCGTAGATGGGGTATTAGAGGTATTAATTAACTCGTAAAACCCTAGCCCTAACATAACAACCCCCTTTGAAGATATTAACCATCTGGTCTGGGGTCGAAATTGCGGCAAGAATACCGAACAGTAGGGGATATGTTGCCGTCATCTACTTTTTGCCAACAATGCTGGGCGTTTTCCTCATTAATCTCTTACCCTTTGATAACAAAGTAGGACTATTATTTGCTCAGTGGCTCTCTGGTATGGTTCCCCCTTTTCCATTAGGTGTTACGCTGATATATGCTCTCAAGGAATTGGCATAACTGGATTCGGTTTGTTTTCTTACGTAGCCTATTCTCGACTCGACTTGACTCCTACTAGTGCTTTCTTTGTCATGGCTTTCCTCTGTCACCGCTGGGCACACCAAGAAAATAACAACAAATGCAATCATGCTTTGTGCATATGTGAGTTATCTGCTAACTTATTGTCTGGACTTCTGTCCTGAGCCACTATAGTGCATTGGGAATGCCGCAGGTCCCTTTATGTGGCAAGAGAAATACAAGCCACGGTATGTTCATATCTTTGTGGATTTGATTCTTCTTGACAGATCTTCCTCAGGAATCATGTTCCTTGGATCATCATTGGAGTATGCTATGCTTGTTGCATGCTCACTTTGCTTGCTATTCGGTTCTATCTTGACAAAGAGAATAAGCGTCGTGATGGTGAAGCTCCTGATGATACATACGAGAATGTTTTCGTTGAGCATATGGGTCCCGACGGTGTTGTGGAGTCTATCAAAGTAGACAAGGTTTGTCTTGCCATTGTTGATTCATGCTGTGTTGGCTTAAAATGTTTGCAGGAATTCCTGGACCTGACTGATATTCAAAATAGAGAGTTCAGATATGTATTGTAACAAGGTCATCAGGATGCAGAGGGACAGCATGAATGACATGTATTTACATCATGGCAGCAAAATGAGTTGGATTAGCATCTAGAGAGCATTCTGACTATAATGGCATGAATAGTTAGCACATAGCTTTGTGTAGCTTGGAAATAGATCTGCCTGATTGACTCACATGTATACAAACCTATCTACAAACACAGTAACTCAGATCTGCTCAGCATTTATGCTTAACAGTTAGGACACAATCTTTTGTCTGTACTAAATAACCTGAGCTCAGCTTAAACATAGCTGTGAGGTTATTCTGAGTCATTAAGATTGTTTTAATCTGAAATGAAAAGCACCAAACATGACACAAGTAAAACAGACAGCCTAATAACTTCAAACCCAAGTGCAAACCTTTTGTTATATAGATGGAATGAGATGATACACAAAATTGCCAAAAGAAAGACAGTTTCAAACTCAGAGTATCTTAGAGTAATACTTATAGCAAATCTCAGTTTTCAATTAGGATTTGCATATTTCTAGTTGCTGAGTTATGAACAAAGTATTATCTGAAATGCTAAAAACATAGAATCACATATAGGGGAGCCAAAGAAATAATTTAGGATAACACAATGCTCTAAATTTTAACATGAAATTGGAAGTAACTAGATAGTTAAGTGGTCAGAATATGTGCAGCAGGCTGTCTTGTTATCTGAAATTCAAGTCTATACTCAGATTATTGATATACTAGGCAAGCAGAGAGATATATAGATTGAAGATATAGCCATTAACAAACAATCTCATTTCAATAAGTAAGAATATCTTGCATCAGGACCATAGAGTCCAGTTTGATTCTGTTGTTTTTCCATGCTATCATTCTGTTGCAAGTGGAACTTGTGGATAAATGATGCACCTCCTAGTGAAGAGTAATACTAGTTGGATGAGGGCCCCCATATATGGTGGCAAGTACAAGTCCATTGTATAATTCATTGTATGATATGTTTAGAATATAAAATAACAACATAGTTCCTCTATTCTACCAATACATATATAGCACATATTGCATCTTTTCCCTGGCAGCTACTGAGATTAATATTGTTGCTTGTAGAAGTATTAACATTCCATTGGTACTTTCCTTCATTTAGCATCCCATCATAAAACAGGCATCAAAAAGTATCACATTAATGACCCTTGCAGTGAAATGATTTGATCCATAATAAATAATACCTGCCAATCTATAATGATGTCTTGCTTCACCAATTGATATTTCAATTTCCAAGTCCAAGTATGTCTTGTTTCTGCAATTAGTAATCTCAAACCTGGGAACAAAACACAATATATAGAGTGTATTAATAAAATTTCTAGTAATATTCATTAAATAACTGCATTGTCCATAATCACAATAATAGCCACTTGGATGGACAATAGTCATGTCTTGGTAAGTATATATTCTTCTGTATTTTCTTGATTGTCTGACTTGCAGTTGGGCTGCAAAAAAGCAGCAAATGGTTTCAACAGCAAGGTAAAAGGTGTACAAGGCATAAAGAGGAAAGGTATAGATTGTGAAGAAGAGCAGGAAAGTGAGACATGAGCTAAGGTGAATGACATGAGGGTGGGTAATGATTAGAGTTGTCTTTTTGAAACTAGTTAAAACAAGCTACAATTTATATAGTAAATGTATATCATTGGGTATACAAATATCTATTATAACCCATCTAAGACGTCTTTAGGACACAGCACTGTAACTATATATTAACAACATATGAGCACTATATACAGGTCCCATATTTGATACAGTTCAACCTATATAAGTCATCACACAAAATGATGTTTTATTATAATCCAGTTATAATCTTCATAATCTCCAAAAGCCTCAAAATCATTCTAGTAGATTATAACTGGATTATAATAAGTTGTACCAGTCCACACTTATGTCAATAGTGTTATAATCTACCAAGAACATCAGCTGTTATATGCCCAAATCTGGTACAAAAAAAACTAAAAATTTCAAAGAAATCAAAACAGCTCAATTTATCAATTCACAACCTTAGATAACTGGTGTTATAATTTGCCACTTGCCAGCATTGAACACCCAAGCCCTGCAGATCTCTATTGGAGAGGCTGTTAACCCACTGGGCCATCTGGCTGTATATACAACTGGACACTTAATGCAATATGCAGAGTAACCTCATGCAATAAGTATTGTTTGTAAATTATGTTTTAGTGTCTTCCATGGTAAAAATAATTGTTCAAAGACATTTTCTTTGGTTACCAGTATATTATCTTTGTAAATGACAGCAAAACCCTATAGGTTATAATCTCCTTATAATTTATGCAATCATTATAAGCAGTTGTAACCAGCTTATAAGTAGATAGCAATATGCCACAAAATTTATCAAGCCTTGTAATAGCTTTTTGAGTATATACAATCCTTATAAACAAATTACATTTAGATTATATCTATATAATGGCAACTGAAGTCATTTCAATGAGTTATAAGCTTCATAAATGCTGTATGGTAAAGTGTCATTTTTGTGATGAATATTGCACTGTATTCAGTCAGATATATACTTTTTGTCCCTATGAGTTCAACAACTCACTGGTTCTAGTAATGGCTTACTTTTTTGATAAGATGAAGTTGAACCACATTTTTACTGTATATTGCACTTCCATTTACTTATAATAAATACATTTTATTATGTCTACAATCTTGGAGCCTACAGCTATAGCCACACACACATATTTCCCATGGGACCAATTAACTGTTCCACTACTGACAACAGCATACAGCCACATCCAAAAAGGAATATCATTCTCATGGGACCAATTAACTGTTCCACTATACTGATGCAGAGCACAGCCACAACAAAAAGACAAGTCTTTCCCATGGACTGATTAATTGTGCCATCAAAAACCAGGGATAAAGGACTCATCCTCTAAAATTGGACTCATAACTTGTGTATGTGAGCTAGCAGAGGCCTGCTGGCATTAACAAGGCTTAAAGTAAAGCTATAGAACTTTATAAAAATTACTTCCAAGAACAGTGACTTGAGTGTTGAGCATATTACTCAGAAATTTGGTAGAGTTCAAAAATTTCACTAGGTTCTTGGAATCCATTTATCAATGTTTCTCTCAGGTAAAGCATCTAAATGTATACCTTTTTAAACTTACATTTGATCTTTTTTAATAAACAACTTGAATGAGTAGACTCCCCAAAACCATTCAGTCTCAATTTGTCTCAGAATTTTTAAAGCAGTCTGAATAGTAGCACCTTATATATCCAAGTATCATGAGTCAAAATAACTGGATGCAATATTTTATCAAGCTCTACATGAAGAAAATTTAGAATTAAAACAAATTCAAATGATATTTCTTAGTCACACTTCAGCTTCTTAGCTACATGTAAGTCCTAAATTGTGATTGATTGCTTGATGATAATTTTCACATGTGAGAGTTTCAAGTTTCAAGTATTGATTTGAAGTCTTTGGATTTCCAAACAGTTATGAAGGATCATAAACTACAGTAAAAATTGAAACTACTACACTTGTATGGCAAATTGCTTTGATCTTTCATGAGCTTAATAGAGATGAAAATAGGTTACACAATAATTTTATAATTACAATATTTAACTTCAGATTTTTCAGATCTATGTATAAGGATCAAAGTTATGGTCTAAAAGAACTCAATTGCAAAGGTCTGATATCAATACTCAAACCCATTGGTCTTTTGCAGAGATTAATGAAGTTTATAATTGAACCCCAAGATGCTTAAGTTTCTCTGAAAATTTAATATAAAAGTCAACATATACAATATAGCATAGAATAGCTATAAACATAAATTAAGAATAAACATGTTTACATTAAAAGGGCATGTATACTTGAAAATAATCCAAAGCATCAGCATAAAAATAAAAGGAGTCTGTACAAAAGCCTCCAGAAGCTGAGTAAAGTAAGTAGAGGAATAATGATATGTGCAGAAAGGTTGTGAGCAAATGGTGACAGCTTGAGAAGCAAACAAGTCATAACAGCCACTCAAACATGCTGCATGTCTCAAGGGTAGAATTTGCTGGCAAATTGCCAGTTATTTGGTTAAAGAATATTGCTGGATTACTGGATGGACAAATAAGCCATCACATTCACTTAATCATGCCAAGAGGTTTGGGTTGAGAACCATTCCTCTCAGTTGATGGTCATTTATAGTGGATTAGAATTGGTATATCTATTTGAAGTCATTATGTCATTGCTCAGCAGTAATGTTCTATAACTTGAGTTATGTGGGCCAGTGGATTGCCACTGGCAAGTATGAGTCCAATCATCATAGATCAAATATTATCTTTTCACTGGGTCAGAATAACATCAAAAATCCCATTCATATTATTTTGAAACATTTTGGCCTAACTTCAGATCAATTTCAAAATACTAGTTGGATGAGAGCCCCCATATATGGTGGCAGGTACAAGTCCAATGTCTGTCTTTAATAGCAGATGATAGGTCCAACTTGAATGCCTTTATTTAGCATAGATATCTAATGTTACCAAAAACAAAACATTCTAACTGACCAAAACATATAAGGCATCTTTTCCTCTGCACATACCAAGATCCACATTACTTGGCACTGCATACAAGTTAAAATATTCCACTTGTATAATATTTTAATTTGCATGCAGTGTGTTGAAAGATTACCATTACATTGGTATTTACCATCATTTAGCATACCATCATAGAAAAGGCATCTGAAGTTGTCATCTATAACTCATGCAGTAAAATGCTATTAGCCATAATAAATGACACCTGCTAATTTGTATTGATGTGCTGCTTCACCAATTGATACTGTGACAATTAAGTCAAAATAAGTCCTGCCTCTGTCAGTCTCATCACATCTTGGAATTAAAATATAACATACAGGGTATATTAACAAATACCCTAATCATGTTCAGCAAATGATTAACCTATGAACAGTCTGTTCTTCCCCTGATATAGCAGCTAAGAAACTAACTACTGAAGTATGAAATCTTGTAGCACCATCACATATTGACACATTGTGAGATAAACCCCCCTGCACTGTGAGGGATGAGATGATACACATGAATTAGTAGATCATTTTACAAAAGACAAACCTTCTTGGAAATGTAAAGCCTGTGCCAAATGGCCATCAATTGATGGCCTTTGAGCTCAAGCCAATCAAATGGCATACATACCCTCATTCTTTGTATGACCTTTGCTATTATTTTTAACACCATTAAGGTATAAGATATAAATATCATGTAAAATCATACTATATTCTATTCAGAATAGCAACTCCTGGCCTTAAGATTAATGTGTGAATCATTCCAAATCCTATCAAAACCATTTACAAGTTGAAACCAAAAGAAATGTTGTATCTAAGCTACAACTCTTATTTGTGCATAATAAAGCCAACCATGCCCTATCCAACCTTCCTCAATACTGGACATTTTTGCAGTATAATTGTCCAAAATCCATTGAGATTGAACCATTATCTGCACAGAGCAATAGTAAATGATAATGGATTTACTACCAAAATTATAGATTTCCATGCTATTATGAGTATATTTCAGGGTAATTCAGCTCAAAGACTCTCAATACATCCATTCTAGGATAATGTGTTGTCATGCCCAGCAGTGGGAAGTCAAGGTTTTATTTCACTTTTTTTTGTGAACTACATTTAAAATCTGCACATTTTTATGATAGATAAGAGCTAAAATCAGCTGTATCTTGTTTAAAGACTCAAATCATTATTTAAGCCACAAATTCTTGATTTAGAGGTAAAAACTCCTGCCCCTCCCTTCATATAAAGACTTCATAGTACTTAGCTTTCCCAAACAAGCTGGCTTTGAATGTCAAAAAACACCACAAAATGTGAAGCAAAACCTTAAATTCCCACTAGGCATCATGATTTGTCCTTATTCCTAATCTGTATTATTCCATAAGAGTCAATAATACAAAATAGAAAGACAGTTTAACACGACTTTGGCTGGTTAAAATGGAGCACAGCCACATAATGTAAAGCCTATGCCAAATAATACAAAATAGAAATGACAGCTTGATACGACCATGGCTGGTTGATGCAGAACACAGCCACATGCCCAATCGGGATATATGTTCTCAGGGACCAGTTAACCCGACCACAAAAAACAGGGGGGATAAGAACTCGTTGATACGCCTGTTATTGGTACACCAGTAATTTTGCGCATTTCCTACTAATTATACATCCTGCCAGTGTAACCACTATAGTACTAAAGACCAACACTATACTAGTCAGAGACTCTGCATTCAGGATACACTCAAATGAGTCTCCTAATGTACTCCATTCACCATCAATTGTTCTGTAACAAGTTTTATAACAAGTGGCGCTGCCTACAAGCTTTACAGTCTATTAAGTATGCCTCCGCAGCACTACTTTCTGGAAACCTTGAGTTCTATAACAACTGTCCTATGGACCTGGCTTCAGTGTCTGGCGGCGCTGGAAATTGAAACCAAGACTAAGCATCCGGAGTTTGATTTTCCATCATGTTGCGCCGCAGCGGCGCAACGTTTAACTGTACAGTTTTACTTAGCTAATCATTTCCAACCTTTATATACCATAGTATACACACACTTTTTCTTCAGTTACCCATACCTACTTACTCCAGTGTTCAGCGGCGCAAGTCGTAAGCACTTCAGTTTCATTCGTCGGTACTCTCTAGACCTGAATTGGTTTGGATTTGAAGAGAATATAGAGCAGAGTTAAAGAGCATTTGTTTGATTGAGTGCCACTATAGCCAGACTGTGGCTTTTGTTTGAAACCAGACTGTGGTTATTGTTTTGTGCCAGACTTTGGCCTTTGTTTGAAACCAGACTGTGGTTAGAGTTTGTTTAGTGCGCCGCACATTGCTATCGACTCGTCCAAAAGACCTATCATATCCCAACCCTTCCTATCCAAAACTACTATCAAACCCGTTACCATTGTAACCGACTACAGTCGTTAAACCTTCCGTCACAAGACTTCCAGTTGTACTCAAAGCTACTTTACGAGTATATACCTCTTCCTATCACAAAAATCACTAGATGGATTGGCATCAATGGTTTTCAACTAGTGGCTTTCTGCAGGTAAATGAAAGTAGATTGTATTTATTTATGATCATTATTCATTTTTATCAGTGAACCATGATTAAACTATGGGCCTGCCTTGCTTGTTGGCAGTACAATACTTCTTGGGAAAGATAGTGGCATCCATACAAGTGCTTATCAGTCTATAAGTAAATGGATGGTACAAATTTCCTACTTGTATAGACCAGTATTTAGATGTCACTCTTATAGATTTGAATCTGGCTGTGGTCTTGGAAATTGAATTTCCATTGAGAACTAGCAGGATTATCATTTGAAAACATTTACAGGGCAATCTATTTATGTTATTTGACTGCTATTTATTCATTTTCTGGGAAAGAAAAGTGTCATAACCAGTTACAATACTGTGCAAGTAAAACCCTCCACTTGTCACTACACACACTTGGTTGAACACTCATGGACCAATAGCTCAGTGGTTAGAGCAAAGTCACTAGTTATGCCTAGGTCCTGGGTTCAATCCCCAGTTGGTCCAAGTAATATTTATCCTGAGTCACCACAACAAAAAGCCTTGCATTTTAACAAAGACCTTTTGAAAATATTGTTTATGGCAAAGTCATAGTAGGTGAAGTTCAAAACAAAGATAATAATTGAAACTCATATCTGCAAGGACTCACCCAAGTAAAGTCTGACCATAATTACGAGTCTGATTTTAGAGGACGAGTTCTTATCCCCCCTGTTTTTTGTGGTCGGGTTAACTGGTCCCTGAGAACATATATCCCGATTGGGCATGTGGCTGTGTTCTGCATCAACCAGCCATGGTCGTATCAAGCTGTCATTTCTATTTTGTATTATTTGGCATAGGCTTTACATTATGTGGCTGTGCTCCATTTTAACCAGCCAAAGTCGTGTTAAACTGTCTTTCTATTTTGTATTATTGACTCTTATGGAATAATACAGATTAGGAATAAGGACAAATCATGATGCCTAGTGGGAATTTAAGGTTTTGCTTCACATTTTGTGGTGTTTTTTGACATTCAAAGCCAGCTTGTTTGGGAAAGCTAAGTACTATGAAGTCTTTATATGAAGGGAGGGGCAGGAGTTTTTACCTCTAAATCAAGAATTTGTGGCTTAAATAATGATTTGAGTCTTTAAACAAGATACAGCTGATTTTAGCTCTTATCTATCATAAAAATGTGCAGATTTTAAATGTAGTTCACAAAAAAAAGTGAAATAAAACCTTGACTTCCCACTGCTGGGCATGACAACACATTATCCTAGAATGGATGTATTGAGAGTCTTTGAGCTGAATTACCCTGAAATATACTCATAATAGCATGGAAATCTATAATTTTGGTAGTAAATCCATTATCATTTACTATTGCTCTGTGCAGATAATGGTTCAATCTCAATGGATTTTGGACAATTATACTGCAAAAATGTCCAGTATTGAGGAAGGTTGGATAGGGCATGGTTGGCTTTATTATGCACAAATAAGAGTTGTAGCTTAGATACAACATTTCTTTTGGTTTCAACTTGTAAATGGTTTTGATAGGATTTGGAATGATTCACACATTAATCTTAAGGCCAGGAGTTGCTATTCTGAATAGAATATAGTATGATTTTACATGATATTTATATCTTATACCTTAATGGTGTTAAAAATAATAGCAAAGGTCATACAAAGAATGAGGGTATGTATGCCATTTGATTGGCTTGAGCTCAAAGGCCATCAATTGATGGCCATTTGGCACAGGCTTTACATTTCCAAGAAGGTTTGTCTTTTGTAAAATGATCTACTAATTCATGTGTATCATCTCATCCCTCACAGTGCAGGGGGGTTTATCTCACAATGTGTCAATATGTGATGGTGCTACAAGATTTCATACTTCAGTAGTTAGTTTCTTAGCTGCTATATCAGGGGAAGAACAGACTGTTCATAGGTTAATCATTTGCTGAACATGATTAGGGTATTTGTTAATATACCCTGTATGTTATATTTTAATTCCAAGATGTGATGAGACTGACAGAGGCAGGACTTATTTTGACTTAATTGTCACAGTATCAATTGGTGAAGCAGCACATCAATACAAATTAGCAGGTGTCATTTATTATGGCTAATAGCATTTTACTGCATGAGTTATAGATGACAACTTCAGATGCCTTTTCTATGATGGTATGCTAAATGATGGTAAATACCAATGTAATGGTAATCTTTCAACACACTGCATGCAAATTAAAATATTATACAAGTGGAATATTTTAACTTGTATGCAGTGCCAAGTAATGTGGATCTTGGTATGTGCAGAGGAAAAGATGCCTTATATGTTTTGGTCAGTTAGAATGTTTTGTTTTTGGTAACATTAGATATCTATGCTAAATAAAGGCATTCAAGTTGGACCTATCATCTGCTATTAAAGACAGACATTGGACTTGTACCTGCCACCATATATGGGGGCCCTCATCCAACTAGTATATACTTAGTCAAATTAGAGATGTATTCAAAGATTTTTTATCTGCAGACATCTTGCCAATTATCTGAAATTGTACCTCAACAGGTTTTAAATGCTTGGAAACATTGATTATATCACTATCAGGAGGAATGTCAAAAACCCTCCTAATAGTTATATACAGCTACTTGCAAAATTTTAGAGACAAAACAGCTTTGAAATAATCTGGAGTTTGTGTTTGTTGTTGTGAGTGGGGCTTGAGCAAGTTAGCAATGTTTGGAAATGCTGCTGATCTATATTGATGCATATAGTAGCAGGTTTCACTGCCTGAGCTCTGCTCTGCACCATTCTATTGAAACTAACCACACAGAAATAAACAGAGATCTTTGAGTAGTTTGGAAGGGTTTTGTCTCTAAGGTAGAGGACAGGCAAATGCAACCAACCCCACATGGTTTGGCCAGTTGCTCCTTATATGGTAATAATTTGCTGGAATGACCTTCTTCAGGCTCTACCACAGTGAGAACTCAACTTAGAGCCAATCCCTGACTAAAATCTCTTTAGAATGGTTCTTAGAGTTCTATGCTGCTGGATTTGAGCAAAAAATAATTTCAATCTGAAACATAAATTTTCATGTTTTCCAAAGTTTGAGTGTGACATGTCAAGATTTCCGAAACACAAAAGCAAAAAAAAACCTCTGAAAGTTTGAGCATGACATGTGACATGTCAAATTTCCAAAAGTTTGAGCAAGACTTGTTAGACAACCTTTGAAAGGTTGAGTGTGACATGTGACACCAAGAAATTTCTGAAACTTTGAGAACCCTAGTGTCTGAGTCTCCAAAAGTTTTGGTTATTGTTTGACAATCCTTATATAATACACAAAGTAACTTAACAGGACAGTAAACTATGATATTAATTTTCCATATTTTCCCTTTATAAATTAATAGAATGCTGGTAGAAATGTTGTTATCCTATTTCTCTACTAGGTTCAAAGTCTTGTTCATGATTAGGTATACAGCACTTTAAATTACTAAAAAGCTTTATTGGTCTATATCTAATTCAGCCATTATTTGATTATACACAGCAAGGGCTTGACTTCACAATTCAGTCCCTAAACCACTTCTCCTATTTTCATCTTTAGTCCTAGATGCCTGTTAAGCATTTTCACACTGTCCTTAACAACTGCCAGTATCACATGTTTTCCTTTGACTTATTCTGCTTCCATTCTATTCTGTACTGTTACTGTTACCACATTACTTGGGTATATGGGCCAGCAGAGGCCTGCTGGCATTTACAAGTCCTAAAATCAAAATGAAGCTATGGAACTGTTTAAAATTACTTATAGCAACAGTGACCTAAAAATAGACTTATTTCACACTGGCAAAATTGGAATTCTTAAAAATCATTCACTGTCTCATTAGGGTACATCTGCAACAGGAAATTTGACCATTTTTAAGCTCAGATTTTACCTTGAATGGCAGCACACCCTTCATAAATCCCATTCATTGCTAATGCACCCTATTTGCAGAAAACAGCTTGAGTATATTGCTGAGAAATTTAATAGGGTTGACTTTCAATTTTCACTGGATTCTAAGAATCTAATTACCAACACTTCTCAGATAAACCTGAGATAATCAGATGTATATCTTGCAAATTTACATCTGATCTTTTTGAGTGAACATCCATGTTGCTCTGGTCAATTCAAGACTGTGATCCTGTCAACACCAATGGCATCTTTATGACACAGACCAAAAAAATTATGATCTGTATTATTTTAAAAATTTGTGACCTTCAAACTAACTTCAAAATATTCTTCAGTAGATATTTTGGTATGTCATTGAATATGAATTTTTTTTCTTTCTGTTACATCCCATAAGGAATCCCCACTCTGTCAAACCCCACCTCTAGTTTCCCACCCCCATCTGATGGGAGTGGGAGTCTGGTGGGGTAGGGAGAGGTTGAAAAGCATCCCTTGAAGTAGACAAGGTTTGTTATGCTGCCAACTAGTTTCTATCAATCTGGTTTATACACAACATGCACAGGATCTGACTGATTACAGGACTGACTTTAAGAGGACTTGTTCTTACTAAACTCAACTCTAGGTAGTCATTTTCTCTGTACAATCTTCATTTAGCAAGAAAATTATCTTATCATTTATCTTATCATATTCACATACTGATCACGGCCTCGTACGTGTCTTTTATTCAAAATAGGTATGCGCTATATGGGTATTACGGTATTACAGAGATGGTATATCAATACATATAAATCCTTTGTGCTTGCGCTTGTAGTTCAAAACGAGATGACTACGTGTGCATCGGGTGCTTGTTGCAACGAAGTCGCTGTTATCAGTAGGATCAGAGCTACTGGACCGGAGCTCAAAGTCCTTCAGCGCAAGAGAGCAAACTACATTTTCGGGTGATCGGGGTGCCAACGATATCGTTTGAATACCGTCTGGCGCGCGGGACTGCAGCATTGCGTATGCAGTATCCATAAAAGGGGTATCAACGGGTAGTGGTGTGCAGAGATGAAGAGACTCCAGGAGAGGAACAAATGCATGAGATTGCTGCCGCTCCTTAATGTTATCTGATTGAGTTTGTGATTCGGGCATGGTGGTAAGTGTTTGAAGGATGGAAGATACAAGCTTTCTATCAAGCGCACAGGGTGAATCCTCAAAGTCAAACTGGCGTAGAGTAGGGGACAGTCGAAAAACATCCCGAATGTCTTCAGAAGATAGCTCAATACCACGGATGGATAGGATATCCAAATGGCAAGACGATCTGGATATCATGGCTGCAAACGCATCCTTAGACCATAGAACCATGCCCGTACTCTCTTGACGTATGCACAAGTCTCGTAGAGCAGGAATCTCGAGGTACGAAAACAATGTCAATAATGCATTCTCCTCTTTCTCTGGTGCCGATACGTAAAGTCGGAGGGAGACCAGTCGGGGGCATATCACAAAGTTGTCTGCGTGTGGAAATGAATCCTCGACGTGCCGACAAAACACTTGGTATTCTTGAACACTCAAATGTTCGAGAAGGGGACATGATCGAAGAGCCAAAAGGAGGTTTCGCCGTTCGGTTTCTCGGATATCAAGTGTGGTTAACTGAGAGAAAGGCAGGCACGGTAGCGCCTCTAGGTTGTAGTACGGAATTGAGAGACGACAGATCGGTGCGTTTGCAAAGATATCTCCGAGCGAAGACCAGTTGTCAGAGACATCCTCGTCTGTAGTGTTGTTCCAATCCAACGTCAACGAGCGCAGTAGGGGTAATGAAAGTGGTTTCGCCATCCTCCAATTGGTTGATGACTTGAGATGATCGAAGAGCATAGTGTTTAGAGACAGATCTACCGACTTCCATCGACCGGCGTGTTCTACAAGCACCTCCAGAGCTTCCTGTACCAAACGACAAAAGCGCGCAGAGTCCTTTTGGGTGAGTGGCCCAGGATATGCCCGAATAGTGATAGTCAAGGGTGCAGACTTTGAATAAGGCAAATAGTTTGCCAGAAGCTCCAGCGGCTTGTTTATATCGCGTGGAACATGGTCCGGATGGAACAATAGATCAATATCCGACCACAATTCTCCTTTCGAAAGGACAATCCTTCTCCATGCCGTGCAAGTGTGGGCAATGTCAAGGGTGAACGGGAAGACAAAGAAAGGGCAGTCCTCCGTGTACCACGTCGTATCCTCTCCGCAGCACACGAGATCAAATACAACTTCGAGGATTTCGACAGGGAGTCGGTTAATGGGGGCGAGTAATGCTTGTCGGTTCTCTACCGCTCGTACCGCCCGAGCCTTGTGCATCTGCAGCACTTCGATGCGCTTCTGCAGTTTCGTGATTTCCTCAGAGTATTTGTCGATGACACGTTCCGAAGAGTCGATTTCAGCGCGAAGGTGGCAGACCTCGATTTCAGTAGGCGTACGATACGAGCGTAACTGGTGTGAAATCAAGTCCGCATTGTGGTCGTGATACTGGGGAACGCCAAAAGAGCACTCATCGCATAGACTGATTATGGTAGGATGCGCAGACATGGAATGGCACGAAAAAATTCTGTATATAGAAGAAATAGATCAATGACGAGAAACAGCGCAATCCGGAATCGATCCTGACCAGATTTTTGAGACAGTATTACTTCGGAATTATCGGGCTCAAGGTGGAGAGGACGAATTCGTTGAAAGCGCCCCGGTGAATCAACTTGTGTATATATACCCAGGTCCCAGGCCACAGTGGCACTCGAGCCTTAAACAATGCAAACCATCGTTTGAGCAGGGCCATTGACACTGAGGGGAAAAGAATGCTTACCAGCAGTCACGAACAATCTTACCACAAAGACGGGTGCCAGGGGACCAAAGCATTTCGTGTTTGACGCTAGTCGGAGTCGCCGAAAGGAAAGATTTAGTCATGTGATCGCCATTGGCAAGAATCTCATTTTTTTCCCAAACATTTGTAGAGCTGAGTTCCAACATCCAAGCATGTATGTAAATGCGACGAACACGTTCAATACAATACATGAGTTGATATCAAAAGTTATCTAACTGTTTGCTCCCGCAGCGGCCAACGTGCCATGTAGTCTCATGTAGTTGTTCCACACGATCGTCCGACCCGGATACAACCACATCAACCAGTCCCAAGATTCCAAAGCCTCCAGCGTAACTTGACCCTGATCGGGCCCAGGGTGGCAATTAGAAGTACCGTATCGTGGGCGACCCTTATCTTATCCTCATTGCAAGGGGGTCTACTCGAAGAAATAGTTGTCCCAGGACTTCCGCGCTGTCAGGACACTTCGCGAGAATCCAGCAGTCCACAAATCCTTTTGAAACGACATTTGGGACTAAAATAGAGGCGTTCTGTTGAGAGATAAAATGTTTGAAGACGAGAGGAAAGGATTGTGGGCCCAGGCCAGTCTCTTCGGATTCGACCGAGACTTTGCTGGCTTGTCGAATCAGGACGAGTGTCAAAGAATAGATACACTGGTAACCAGTCTGACAGCAGACTCTCGGCTGTCATCTCCGCTTTTGCGGATATGAAACTGGCGTGGGCAGCCTATAGGCTTGAACGACAAGAGTATACAAAGTGCTGTCAAAAACGCTTCATAGTAAACACCGGTATGGTTATTGGTATTAGCCACTGAAGCGTGTCGTCAACATCCTGCAGAGCGTAATTGAGCGAATGGACCCGAGCATTGTAAAAGGGAAGCTTTGTATTGAATTGTTGACCGAGTGATAAATTGCAATAAAGTTGAAAGGTCATGATCTATGAAAACGCCTTAGAGTAAAATCGACGAACGTCCGACAAAGATTCTTTTGCCTTTTGGGTGTTCATGGTTGAAAACGCACTTTGGCAGTGGACAACAAACGAACAAACCTTTGTTCCGAATAGCAAGGAGTCGACATGTAGAGACTCGGAATTTGGCGGCTTGAATGACGAGTTATCAATTCCCAGGAATGAAGATTGTGGCCATAGTTACATCGTCGCACCCGTAACTTGGTGGCAAACTACTAGAAAAGGATAGGAATGATGATCTGCGATCGAATACCATCGGGATGCAAGCCACTAGTCAAAAAGCCACGAAGTTTTTCGTAAGGAAGATATCATTGGACGTTCTCGAGTTTCAAAAAATGACTGATTGATTGGACTATTCCATCAAAACGTGGCAGACAAAAGTCCAGCGAGACTAGAGAGAATCAGGAGTGTGCCGACGGACTGAGATGCATGTACCAGTCTGCTTCCTTACTCAGAGTCGTAGCGCCAAAATTCCCTGGGTGAGGATTCGGGAAAGAGTCAGCGAGCCATCACATGACCATAAATTTCCCTTTACCGCCAACGTCCATGGACGTCTCTTCCTCTTCCTCTCGTGCCAGTTCCCTAGAGCCCGAAGCCATCCTCGACACCCGCTCTAAAAAGTCTAAAGAAAAATCCAAAGCAAAAGCTTCTACCAATGGAAAAGAAGAAGGCACAGATCCCTCTTGGCCGTACCAACCTCCAGAAGGAATGTCATTACTAGAAGATCTCGGAAGTAGCGCGGAAGGATTTGACTGGGAGACCCTCAAGGAAGATAAAGATTTGGAGCTTTGGCTTATACGTGTTCCTGAGGGCGTACGTCTCAGTGTCCTCCCAGTATAAACTCGTTCTAAAAGGAAACGCTTACATCTAGGTAAAACCAAAATACCTCGATAATCTGACTCTTAAAATCCCTTCTTCATCGTCAAAAACAACACGAGCAGGCACACTTCCTCGGAAGTACACAACATTTGATGTATGGAACGTCGGAGACAACAACGACCATACGGAAGGGGCAGTCGCGGGTGGCGACGAGATCAAAAACATTTCATGCCTCCTTCCTCGTAAAACTAAAAAGGGCCAAATGCGTCTCGGTACGTTCCCTGTGCAACTAGGTTATTTCACCTTACTGAAATTCCCCTTCTTTCTCCTCATCACGCAGCACCGAGGTCCATATCCCGACACCTGGTCGTCTCCGCACAACATGCTAAGCCCTCCAAAATCGAGGCTGAAACATCTCCCGACGCTTCCACCTCCACATCCGACCCAGCAATCACAAGACAAAATCCTCCCCGGTTTACTTACCCAGAAGAGATGCTGAAACATCGATATGTAGCGTTTGGGTCTACGGCTGATGCGAGATGCGGTCCATCTAAAGATAAAAATGAAGGAAAGGATGGAGAAGTGGACGGAGACGCCATGGATGTTGATGTAGAGGGTGCAGAGGCTAAGCGACCTCCTAACAGTGCTGTCTCAGCGTCCCCATCGAAAAAGAAAGAAAAGGGGAAAGAAAAGGGTTCAAGCAAGTCAAAAACGAAACGTAAAGGACTGGAGGATGCAGAGGTGCCCAAGGCAAAAAAGCCTAAAAAATCTCAAAAGTAGTACACGCCCAAGTGTCATCTCGTCTAATTGTATAGTTGTTTCTGTACATACTGCCGCTATTACCACTTTTGCTGTCGCTTTACACCCTATAGTCATCGCCCAATTCCATTCAACATACGCGAAAACGCGTTACACGCGACTTGTCAAGCTGGACGGCGTCGGGCTGAGAACTGGACGGAAAAGTAATCCGCCCAGCTGCTTTACTTGGAGAGACAAAACAGAAATGTATATATATACCGGTTCCAACTTGAGACCTTTTACCGTGTACATTTTGCGATTCAGGGCAGGAGGTGAGTGCACGCTCCTTCCTCGACAGAAAAGTCTTCATTTTTAAAAACTTGGTCAGGCTCGTCAAGATTCTAGCTCTAGGTCCTAGACTCATTCAATTTCAACCACTCGGCGACTCACTGAGCACGACGATGTACCATAGGTACCCCGTAGAGTATGCTCTTTATTCGATACAAAAAAGCTTAAGGTGCTTCCATGATATGTATGTATATTACACAATTGGGATGGTGATGAGTATGAGTAAAAGTAAGTAAGCAAGTAGTGGGGTTGATAGGTAGGTGGTACGGTTAACAGAGATGTCGACGTCGAGATGGACTATGTACACTATACGTAGTAGACAAGTTCAAAAGGGAAAAACAAAAGAGAAGAGAAAGAATACTTGAGTAACATAAACACTGGCAACAAAGTGTAAAATGCGAAAGGCTAAGTGGAGTCATGCAAGGCAGGGCAAAGAAGAACCGGGGGATATAAATATCGTGACAAATAGACAACACAGAGAAGATGAAAGAAGAAAAGAAGATAGCCAACAAGTCCCTGCAAAACAATAAAAACAACGAATGCGAGGATCATCCGATATCCATCTCGTCCCCTCTCTCCTTTTCTTTACCCTTCCCCCCCGACGTCCCATTAACCATCCCTTGATGCTGGCCCTGTCCTTGCGCCCCTCTCGTCTCTTCCAAAAACGGCACAACAGGGAGCCCCTTCATAATCTCCCTAATCTCCTCCTCAATCCCCTCATACACACTCTCCTTTGGAAACCCAATAATCAACCCCGGATTCTCCCCTTCCCTCTCTTCAAAAAATCCACCAACAGTATCGACCCACTCTCTCCGGACCCTAACGAGCTCTTTCAACGTATCGCTCACCACCAATCTATTCTCCTCGTCTGGACCTAGACCCAAAGCCGCAGGACAAGGCGGAGGCGGACCTGTAGGCTCAGCGGTACCATTCGTATCACCATTAAGCCCGTTTAGATTCTCCATAGATCCCCTATCCTTTTTCTTCTTCTTTACAACTTTGGGCGCGTCCTTTTTCTGCAGCTTGTTGAAAGTATTCGTGATGTTTCTATCAATCGCGTCACGGTTCTCGACGTATTCTTGGTATGCTAGACGTTGACGAGCGATTTTGGCGAGACGGAGTTTGCGGGCCTTGTTGGTGGCCAGCACGGTTCGGAGTTCGTTTTGGGCGTGTCGTAAGGCGGTGGCTATCGGGTCGTCTACTTTGTTGGAGTAGTCGGGCTGCGAGAAAGGTAACAGGTCAGTTTTTTGTGTACAAGACATATAGACGCGAAAATGGGAAGGTTCAGAAAAAATTAAAAAGGTAGCTGAGATAATTTTCTGCACTGCAGAACAACCAGCTCTGCATAAAGCCAAATGCCTCAAACATCATGCGCCTCCAAAAATCCACAAGATCCACAAGACACGAAAAGGACACTCACAATCCCACCAAGCAACCCATGAAACCTCATCGTATCCCTAATCCTAACCTCCAAATCCGACACATTCATCTTTTCCTTCCTCGACGCTGCAGCCCCACTTCCACCTGGTCTTCCCTCCATGGCATCTTCCGCCGCTTTCACACCTTTCCACTGATGATTCTCCATCGGTAACAGCGCACTGATCAACCTCTCCGTCAACGGTCCATGACCTTTTTCCTCCACCAATAAATCCGGCTCTGATAACGTCGATGGGTCCCACTTGGGTTCTGGAGCGACAAATGCTTGAGGTGCGGCACTTGTAGAAGGGTCTCCTGATGATGAAGAGGACAAAGCGTCCCGGGGTAGCCCACGAGCAATCCGAGCATCATCATCCTCCCATTGATCTAGGTAATATTTTCCTAGTCGTGGCATGACGAATGGTTCGAGTTCGTCTGCGGTGTACTCTAGCCATCCTAAATCTTCCTCTTTTATCGGCCGTATATAGGGCTCGATACTGCTGTAAAAAGTAGTGACGGCTGTTTGTGAAGGTGGTTTTAGTTTGCTAAAGTCTTCCATGACTTCGGTTGGTTTGCTTGGGCCAGGTATTGGAGGAGGCGGTATAGGAGGTCTAGGGTCGAGGAGAGGATATGGTGGTGGGACGCTAAAGTCGGGTCCTGACTGGGTCTGCAAGATATATCAGGTTATGATGATATTGATCCGTAACAAACAGACAAACCTTGTTCTGGGATTGTGATGAGGAGGGTATAGCAGATTTGATGGCTTTGGGAGGTGGAAGTGAGTGAGATAGAGGTACTGGAGTAGCTTTTCGGGGTCGTTCTGTGGAGATGTCATGTGCATTTGCAAATGTGTGTATATATATGGAACGAACCTAGGTCATTATCACTTTCGTCGTCTCTTTTGCGCTTCTTCTTCTTGTCCTTTTTCCTGTCTTCGGTACTGGAAATAGCACGAATGAGCACGATAGGCACCAAATTAGAAAACTACGCACCTCCGGGGATCTAGGGATGATCTTGAAGACGAAGGGTGAACAGAGTGAAGAGGATGTGAAGACACTCGTTGTTTGCTCGAAGACGAGGTCACAGATCTCGCGTCGTCATTATCGGGTAGAGAGGGGGTGACTTTCATTTTTTCGAAAAACGGCCACACGTCCGAGGTTTATAAAACGACAGCATTATCAAGCAGTTGAAAAAAAAGTGGCAAACGATAAAGAAAAACACGATGAGAACCTGGACAATCAAAACAAAAGAAACAAACATACAATCACGTTCCCTTTTGACCTTTTCCACCGCCTTTTGTTTTCCCTTTTCCTTTTCCTTCATCCTCCTCATAGACTCTTCCAAAAGCTTGAGATCTTCACCGGCTTTCTTTGCTCGATCCATACTCTTTTGTTTCAACGCCTTGAGTTCTGCTTGAAGCGCTTCTAATTCCTCTGTAGGCGGTACCCCATCCGGTGGATTCTTGAATAACGACGACTTTAATGGCGGAGGCTGGATATATGGCGCGAGTCTTGTCGACATGCTCAGCTTCGGTTGAATCAACGATGGCGCCGAGAGAGACAGACACGTGATCTGCCAGGGGAATGAGGGCGCTCGAGTTGAATAACGAGTGTCCGGAGGGGGATTGAGCTGGTCGTTGAGCCGCTGGACGTCGCGCAACAGGCGGGTGTGGAGGACGGAGACAACGAGAGAAATAGGTCACGCGTCGTCAATTATATCATTTTCCCACGCCTTTAAATACAATAAGTTATATTAGGGTATACGCTATCCAGTATGTGCTTTGGCTTCTACTGCTCCTCCAAGCAACGATACAATCTCGAAACAGAGCACCAGCAGACTCTGCCCCACTAAATCCATAAATGCAGAATGTATAGGCAATGCATACATGTCTGGGTCCAGTTTTTTCGACCACAAAAAGTTGGTTAGGTATTTTGCAATGATGAGCGAGAAAAAGACCTAGCAGCGCGTCAGTCCATGCGTACACTAGAAGTATAATGCGACTCACTGCACAACAGAAGAAGAGCACCGAAGATGCAACAAACACAAATGGCAGCTTCAACCATCCCAACGCCCTCAACATGGATAAAAAGATGACTTCCACAGGCAGAGTGATGATCATTAGCGTAATCATCACCAACAAGGGACTCGCTTCCTTTGACCTCGGCGCCTCCTCATTCGCAGACCTATACCCCGTCGCTGGCAAAGCGGCCGCATGCAACGCCGTCGAAAGCCTCGAAATAAAAATCGACCCTACAGCACCTGGCAGCCCGCTTATCACCACCGCCAACAACGCGAATCCTTCGTACCGGCTAACAAACAGGTCCAGGACAATCCCTGTAGTACTACTAATGATCATCGCTCCGAAAAGCGGTGTCCAACCTTCTTTGATGAGATCCCGGACATAGGAGTTTCGTAAAGTGTTCGTTAGGCAGAGGAAGAACGAGAAGAGAACGCCAAAGATGACAAAGAGAGGAACAAAGGTGTAAAGGAAGGGAATGAGGAGCGTCGAGACGAGGCCGACGAGGACGAGGGTTATCAGGTCGCCTAAACAGGAAGCGACCGGTGGTGCAATGTTATCTGCAGACACCTTAGACCAGCAAATAGTCTATAACTAAGAGGACATACCAGGGTCTCTCCCAAAATGCCTGCACCACACAATAAGCCCACACATAAACGACCCCAAAATAAGCCCTGAAAGACACGCAGCAGTCATTCCGGTCGAAGCTACCATCACAAACCTTGATTCTTTCACGTTAGCCAAGACCAAAATCCCAAGAAGAAAAACCTACGTATGGAATCCAGTTTTCCGTGACGTATCCACCGGAGGAAGATTCGGCCGTGCTCTTCTCACAGCCAAGTCCACAAGTACGTTGACCACATCCCTTGTCGTAGCTTCACCCTGTGTCTGTGCAGGCACCTCAGATCTCGGCACCACAAACCCCAACAAAAACGACACACAAGCAGCTACAAAAGACACTACAGTCGCTTGTACCTGCAACAGCGTCAGGTTGCCAAAAATCATCTTCCTCCTCACGACGGGATCATCTAGTTCGCCTACGTTAGCGGCGGTTCCTAGTCGTGCAGAAAGGTTCATTTCGAGGTTTCCTTTGAGGTTGAGGACAACAGGAATGATCATTATGAGTTGGTCGACTTCGCGCATTGCTCGCCAGCGCTGTGGACACGAATTAACCAGTAGATAAAGGATGAATGAATTCGCTACGCACAGATACATGGTCTAAAAGTTCACCTGTAAATAACAAACCTACAGTCGTTAATAATAATGTTGGTGCTGCCTATACGTAGAGGTAAGAACAATCGTTCATAAAAGTAAAACCTCCTCACCTCCCACACAATATCCTTAATCTGAGGCCAAACCCTTGCCAACCTCCCACCCTTTCCTAAACTACTCGTGGATCCACTTCGTTCTCTCCTCCTTGTCCTCGGTGAACCTCCACTTAACAAAGCCTCCTCATCGTCTTCTCCTTCCGAATAATCTTCCTCATCACCTAGTCCATGCTCGTGAGGAGGTCCATGCCCGTTCCCGTTCCCGTTCGCAAACCCGTTCCCATGTCCATTCTCACCCAAATCCTCGTGAAACTTGGACCCATTCTGTTTTTGACTCGTATATCCGTAGTCGCGTTCTTGTCCCTGTTCTTCTTCGTCGTCTTTGTGGTTGTGTAACGCCCCGAGCTCAATAATATCTTCGTGGTTTTGAGCTGTCATGAAAGAATGACCGCTGGCGTCCTATTAGTATGTATAAGGATAGGGACAGAAAAAGTGTGCGTGAGAATTGCTGAATAGACGTGTACTAGTCAAAAGGCTTGTCCTCGACCTGAGGCCTCCACGTCGACGGATGATCCCAATCATCGGACCCGGGGCAATACATGGACACGACTTTGGTTTTGAAGCCTAAAGGCAGTACATCACCGAAAAGTGTATATTTAGGTCAAATTCCAAAGCCGCTCGAGAATCCGTGTCATCGCATTAGTTAGCTCCAATTGCTTGAAGTCCCAGGGAGTTGGAAACCAATACACATTTTATTTCTAAACTTCTACTACTGGGTATTCATTCATAAATGAGTAGGTACTAGCAGCGCACGCGTTCTGTGGCACTGGCAGGGCGCGCCCTCAACGTCATGGTCATGCATGTGACCCAGTCTTCTAGAACTCCTAACTTAAACTCGAACTAGCTCCATCACCTCGACCAACGACCTCAATGGGTACGCTCTTCCACAGTGCCTACGCATCCTACCCACCGATGACCCACTGACCGAACCTTACCAGCATCCACCAAGATCCCCACCAAGTCTCCAAGCCTCGATCCCGAAGCCGTCTCCAAGTTGGAACAGCGTCTGAAGGAACGTCCTGATAAGACTGATCTTGTTGAGCGTAATATCCTCAAAGGCGAGTGACATGGTCCATCTCTCCTTCGGTATATGCTTACTTGGTTGATCGTCTCCATCACTCCCCAACACAACCCTTGTCGATCACATGCAACGCTTCCCTCTCCAGACGACAGAGGCATCGCACCATCTCTCGTAGCGGCTAAAGAGAAGCTTCAGAGGTCTCAACTCGAGGTTTGTGCCATGTCTCTACTATCCTACTCATCCTCGGACTGACTGGAAATCACCCAGGACAAACTCGACCACGCATTGCAACAGAGACCTAAAGCTGAGGAACTGATCAAGGGCGGGATTCTTCGTGGTGCGTTTGTTTCAAAGCCTCCGTCCTTCCCCGCTGATATTTACTCATATCGCAGAGGATGAAGCACCACCTTCCTAGACGTGACTCGATCATCAGCATCAGCATCAACATCAGTCTTTGCAGTGTTTATGGACTCGTGTATATTAGCTTCTCGGAGTGAAACTTTTGTGTGTACTGCGATATCATCGAAATCGTCTTTCCCTCTCTTTGGATGTAACTGTAACTTTTGGCCAATACAAAAACTCTGTTGTTTCGAAATGACCCCTATTTGAGTGACCGACTTCCTTCTCGCATAAATCTACGTATAACTATAGCTCTAAATACCTCAATACTCCAACTCCAGCCCCATATCCCAAAATCTCTTCTCCAACGTCGTACACCTCTTCCAAACTTCACACCACTCCTCGAATCTCGCTGGTGAAGGAGGATCTGCAGCTGCTCTTTCTTCGATAATCTCTAACAAACAAAACAGGGAATCAGTATCGATACGATCGCAACGATAGTAGCAAGAAACACGCACCCAACCCAATACTAACAGCACCCTGATAACCCTCACCAGAATAATCCTCAATCCATCGTAAATACTTGTTGCCTTCCAGGACAATCCCAGAATCATGTTGAAGCACTTGCTTTTTCAACCACAGACCCACTTCTCCATAACCCAAAAGACATGCGAGGAGGGCTATCAAGAGTTTCGTCGTATCACCTACATAGATCATGATACATACTATATAAAGATAAACACAAGAAAAAACCAACGCACCCTGCACACCCATATCAATCAACCAAGCTCCATACGCAGTCGTCGCTCTAGACTCTTCAGTCTGCTCTAGTTCTTCCTCAGAAACACCAAATTGGGCGCAGAAAGCTTTGTGTGTGTTGATTTCTTGTAGGATGTTGGTGATTGTACGGACGGCAGAGTCGATTGATGTGAATGAGGGTGATTTTGCAGCGAGCAACCTGGATTGTGTAAGTTACGAATGTAGGTGAGAGAGGGTGAAGGTATTCACGCGTAGGCTCGAGCGTAGTATTTCAGGTAATGATAATCTTGCCTGTGCAAGTCCATTCAGATGTTGCAAGTCGGAAATAGACGTAGTTGATAGCTCACTTTAGAAAATGCACAAAACACTCTTCCTTCAACGTTCCCCTTCCCAGCTGTTTTACGAAATCATGCTCCACATACGCTTTCCAAATATCTTTTGTGCGTTGGATAAGGAGAGATACGAATGGGTAGGGATTGCTCCGTGTTCGACTACCCCAAGGTCAATTTTCAATAAGATCAAAAATCCAAGCAACTTACCGCGGTATACAAGCTCTATTCGTCGAATGTAAATGATTCAACGGCCCATGTCCATGACCAATCAGAGTAGCCGTTTCGATTCCTACATGTGTATAGACGGTTGCTGCTCGTACTGCGTCGACTACTGTATATTCCAAGTTAGCACGCATAGTTGTTAGACGATTGAAATCCACTGGAATAAAAGCAGACACCAGTAACTTACAAGTATTCCCCAAAGCCAAATTCGCAGCAATAGCAGCACTCAGTGTGCATCCCGTCCCATGAGTACTACTCGACTCGATTCTAGGGCGGACAAAGACCGTAGTCTGACCTTGTTTTTCCATCAAGATATCCACAACCAAATCACAGTCCACTGAACTTGAAGACGCATCTTTATCTTTACGAGCTTGAAGAATCTCCATGTTCTCCCCAAGTAACCCATCCCGGATTATTCGAATACCGCCACTATCACCATACTTTGAAAAAAGCCCTTCAACGTCTGCCATCTTGGCTGTAACATGTCCACCCTTGAGCAAAACAGCTTCCGAACTGAGAACCATCAAGTTCTTCGTAGCGAGGAGCATACTCTCCAATGAATCTATCTTCCCTGATCCAAGGTTCTTCTGCGATAGAATCAACCCCGCTTCTTGAGTATTCGGCGTAATCAATGTGGATATAGGAAATAGTTCGTTGATCATAACGTCGACAGCACTAGGGTGGAGGAGGGTGTGTCCGGAGGTGGAGACACAGACGGGGTCACAGATTATTGGAGAGAGTATCCTACTAGAATCCGGAGTGGATGAAATCGAGGAATGGTGGTAATATTGCTTCAGAGCACGAACGACGGCACGACAGTTTTCGGTATCGAAGAGCATGCCTGTTTTTATGGCAGTTATGTGGATGTCGTCTACGATAGATTTGATCTACAGGTCAACGCGTAGTGTAAGTAGTCATAATGCATAAGGCGATAGATAGGAAAGGAATAAGTACAGCTAGGACTCACCTGCTTCTCGACGAACTCTGGCGAAGAGGGAAACACATCTTGTACTCCGGTTGTATTCTGTGCTGTAAGAGCTGTAATGGCACTTGTTCCATAGCATCCATGTGCAGCGAAGGTTTTCAAATCTGCCTATAGATACCCAACTGAATTTTCAAGTCTCGAATGATAAAGGAGGACTAAGGTCGGACACGTACCTGAATACCTGCCCCACCACTCGAGTCGGAACCAGCTATTGTCAATACAGCTGGTTGCATAGTCGTTCGCAAGTCTGGTTAGTACTTGATGGTAGACCAATGAGTCACGGAAGAAGTTGGGAAGTTTGGAATCCGAATCATCAGGCACGTCATTGATCTTATCTTATCTCGATGTTTGATCTTTAATTCTTAAACGCGTCGCGACGCGTACTTATACGCTGTATGTTTGGGAACGAGGAGTATACAGAGAATGGGTCAACTCAAAAACAAGATCTCGTTCAATTTCATGTCAGAGTGTAAGCTCGTATCCAAAAGCAAAAGCACTAGTCCGATATTAAAATAAACGGTGTCCGCTTCGTACGAACGCGTAATTTTCAACTACGAACAGGCCCACTACTACCATGTCCAAACAGCGTTCCACTTAGAGGTTGACGTTGACGGGGGTGCATCCAACAGCGATAACACCATTCTGTATGAAATAACTTAGCTTAATCCTCGACAGAAGGATTCTACTTACAAAGTTGTTGTTCTCGCAGCAAACGGGTTGCGTAGAGCAGCTGTTTCCTCCAACACCGATAACACTAACGGGGGTACAGGTGAGTCCAATGGGAACGTCGACACCTTGAACGACGGCGCCCAGGGTGCCGAGGAGCTTGGCTACACTGGGTGTGTTGGACTGAGATATTCATGTAGAGCATCAGCCTCACTTTCGAGGAACGGGCAAAAAGATACTTACACTCTGGACAGAGTTACAGCATTGGACGGGGCCGGTGTTGCATTGGCCTCCAGAGGGCTGCTCAGTAGGCTGCAAATATTACTGTCAGCAATGTCCCAGCTCAGCAGAGTGATAGAAGCTGCTTACAATAGCAACTGCGAGGGAAGCAGCAGTGATGGCAACGATGAGAGTGGAAAGACGGCTGAACATGGTTGGAAAGAAGTGAAGGTTGGTAGTCAGAAGCTGAATATGATTGACTGAGGAAAACTGAGCGTTGGGCACCGAGATTTTATACGTAGCAATAGTGGTCTGTGCGTCGAGTTTCAAGCATAATTCAGTACGAAGAAAGGTAATAGCCGTTGCAAACTGAAAGCGAACACGAATATTCCGTACGTCATCCGATTAACGCGACATCGGATGAGTTGATGTAAGTGGGGTTGATGTCAGCGCTTAAAGATGAATGAATTAACGAAATTTTTGCCATGCCATGGTGGTACAGGGTGGTACACTGAGACGTTGTTAGCTGTCAGTTTTTTGGCATGCAGGGTTCGACTCGTTCGATTACCAGCCGTCTATGATGAAAGTATCTTCAACCACGATTGAATTTTGAAAGAAAGAATGAAACCTCAGTAAGGGTCGATGTCCTCAGACTACTGAGATCTAAAAAAAGGTGATTCGAAAGTATATGACTGGTTTGCATACCCTAGTTTTAGACCAGGGAAATAGTTTGCCAGGCAGGTCGAACACTCACGGAAAACGAAGATGTAATTTCTTAGTCTCCATCGGAAAGTGCCATTGAGGGACGACACGTCGCCGCAGTGACAGGACGGGTCTTGCTCTATACAAGTATATAAATACAATGGAACATGAGTCATTGTCGCTACCGTTTGTGCCAAGCAGGCATCGTTCCCCGATCCTTTCTAATTCTTCCGCGAAAACATCGAGCTAGCAGGAGGTCCTGTGTTGATCTCTTGTAGGATTTTTTAATTTCTAAAAATTGATGTATCAGAATGAGGATGAGGATGATATTTCACTGTGGAAATTTGGCACAATTGCAGCACTCAACATGGATACCATCCTATGGGTATTGCTCGATTCAAGCAATGACTGCAGTCTGACCTTGTTTCCCCGACAAGATATCCACGACCAAATCACGGTTCGGTTGAAGATGTATTTTCGTCTCTGTGATCGCAGTGAGCCTGAGGAATCTCTATATTATCACCGAGTAACCCATCCCGAATCACTGTCACTATCGTCAGCACGCAGCTTTGAAGACAGCTTTCAGCATCTCCTCGTGTTTGCCTTTCAACAAAACACTCTGAGAACTATCAATTTTTTTTGCAGTAAAGAACACACTCTCCAATGAAACCGTGCTCCCCAGGTATAGCGACGGTATCCGGAAACAGAAACACAAACGTAGTTGCAGATAGTTAGGGGAAGAGACGAACGACTATTACCAGTGGGTAGACAGTGATGTTGCCCTAGAGCGGAATGATAGCAGTAAGGCAGTTTTAGAAGGGTACCTGTTTCTATAGCATTTGTGTGTATCAATGGATATCTTCCACGATAGGAAGAGAAAGATTTGAGGAGAAGAGCCTGAGATCGACATACTGATCACCGAACCGACGAAACATTGCCATTCATGGTATGCAATGACAATCAAAGCACAATCAATACCATGATGGAATTTACGTGGCCACCAGTATCCACATGGCGTTTGGTGGCCAATGCATTAACGGCAATGATGGCCATTTTTTGCCGGTGATGCCATCAGGGAGACGTCGAAGTCTTTTTGATTCGGTCCGAGATACACCTCACCGGCTAACAATCCGGCCCTCATGGCCACCAACGACTCATTTTTCTCTCAAGGCTTGGACTCAGAAGATAGAAACATATCCATTCGTAGGATGATCGTACTTGAGTCGAATCGAACATCAAGGTCAAAATCAAGGTCAAGCCATTTAAGCGATCTCGTTCATATTCTTGTCAGGTATACAAAAGCAAAAGTATTAACCCAAAGACAAGATCCGTGGTAGAGACGAGCAGATATAATGTACTAAGGCGCGTAACTTCCAACTGCACAGGCTCACTGAAACCACGTTCGAGTAGTGTTCCACTTAGAGGTTGAGGTTGACGGGAGTGCATCCAGCAACGATGAGACCGTTCTGTTCGAAGCATCTTAGATACTCGTAACCATCAAGAAAAGAGATCTTCACTTACAAAGTTGTTGCCAGTGCAGCAAACAGGCTGAGCGGAGCAGCTGTTTCCTCCAACACCAATGACACTGATGGGGTTGCAGGTGAGCCCAACTTGGCCAGTGATGGGCCCGAGGACGATGCCCAAGAGACCGGCAAGCGTGGACACAGCGGAACTGTTGGCCTGGAAGACATTCAGTTGTCAGTATTTCCCTTTCCAATAGACCATGCTAAATGAGACTTACAGCTTGTACAGAGTTACAGCATTGAAGAGCACCAGTGTTGCACTGGCTAGCAGGTTGTGCACCTCCGTCAGTAGGCTGCAGAGTTTATCGTCAGTGGTATTCGACACAGAATGGCAGATGTTGCTTACGACGGCGACTGCAAGAGAAGCAGCGGTGATAGCAACGACGAGAGTGGAAAGACGGCTGAACATGATGTTTCTTAGAGAAGTGAGGTCGATAGTCAGGAAGCTGAGTGTGTTCGACTGAAGAAAAATGGGCGTTGGGTATCCATGTTTTATATGAAGAACTGGTGGTCTGTGCGTCGAGGTTGAAATGTGATTCAGTATGAAAAAAGACAATGGCCATTGTGAACTGAGGGTGGACGCGAGTGCAATTTCATGCAACGTCCGAATAACTTGACAGCAAATGGATTGACGTAATAGTGGTCGATTGCGGTGAATGGAATTGAAGCTCTTGCAATATCATAGTTGTACACCGGAAGTGTCGTTACCTGTCAATTTTCCGGCATGCAGGTTTCGATTGTAAGCCACTTATGATGAAAGGATCATCATCATATACATACATACGCAAGGACAAAATCTTGAAAGATAAAATGAAATTTCAGCAAGGGTCGATACCATATAATTCAAAAGAGACTGTTTTTTTAGGTCGCGCACCCTATTTTGTACCAGGGAAGTGGCTTGAAAGGGTTGAATCCTCATTGAAAACGAACATTTTTCCAGCCTTCATCAGAAGCACCAGGATATCAAACATTGAGAGTCGCACAATGTCATAATGACAGGACGAAATTTCACTCTATACACACGTAAAGACAAGTGACGGTTTTTGGTAAGTGCAGATCGTATTCGCTACCGCTTCATTCGAGCCAATCCCCATGTGCAGTCGAAACACCGAGTTGGGCGGAAAAAGCTTGGGTATGTATACGTATTGATATCTTGGACAGTATTGATTCAATGATTGTTTGGGTGGCGGAGACAGCTGATTTGAATATTTTTACTCAAAGCCAAATTGGTCGCATCACATCCCGTGGGTATTGCCCGATTTAGTTTTGGGATAGACAGAGATCGTGGTTCGAGTCTGTCCCTGTCCCATCAGAAAATCAAGTCACAGTCCGTTGAGGAGCCATCTTTTGTGGTAATTTTTTCTTGCCAGCTTGAAGAATTTTCTAGTAAGCTGTCTTAGATTATTAGTATATAACTGTGACTGTCAGGATCAGTAGACAGAAGAAACGAAGATCCCCACCAACTTCGCATTCAATCTCCCCATACCAAGTCCATGGATTTTGGATTTTCTGCGACAGAATTATGTAAACCTACTACCTCTTTCGCAGCAGACGTAATCAGATCTACTGTAACGGTATTCGTCCATGCACCGAACGTTCAGCTTGAAATATGCTATGTAGAGCCCTTTTTTAATTTGCGTTTGGCTGCAGATTGAAAGTTGAGGCGGCGAAACATTAGAGGCGTGCCTGAATTGTGCCCTCTAAGTAGTGCCAATACTCGTCCGCGAATCTAGTAGCGGCTGTGGTAAAAAATGAAGTAAAGGAAATGTCATTAATCTCTTGCAAATTTTGCGTCGCCACGCGAGATTAAGGAGGACAGACTGTTGGACTCAAGTCTGCTAGTGAGTGAAGACATCTGTTTTCTCCGACTAGGAACTTCAGAAAATTCCCACGATTATTGGCTTCGGTTTGGACGATGAGAATCCCTCAGGAATTTGGTCACTTTATTCGAACTGTCTCCTCTCACTACTATCCGGACTCCTGGTAAAAAATTCTCATTCAAATACTTGCGTATATCAAAGCAAAGCACTAGAACTATCCAAACGAAAGAAAGGGTCCGTAGCAAAGACTGAACAGGTGTACTATGTTTATGAACGCGTAACTTCCAAACGCAACAGACTCGCTAATACCATGCGAACTCGGGTAGGGCTCCAACTAGAGGTTAAGATCGACAGGGACACATCCGAGAGCGACAACACCGTTCTTTTTGGATGTCTTAGTATAGTCTTCAATGAAAGATATTCTACTTACGAAGTTATTGTTCTCGCAGCAGACAGGCTGTGACGTAGGCGGGATGTCCGAGG
This sequence comes from Stygiomarasmius scandens, assembly GCA_037954225.1. Lineage (NCBI taxonomy): Eukaryota > Fungi > Basidiomycota > Agaricomycetes > Agaricales > Campanellaceae > Stygiomarasmius > Stygiomarasmius scandens. The sequence continues at coordinate 169,373 of JBANRG010000079.1, read as the reverse complement.
TTCATTTTCAATTTTTGACATCGGCAATTTTTCAACGCCGCACACGGATCAAGTACTTGACGCCTGTTCATACCCATTGACAGTGACCTACATGCATCGGCACACATCTCTTGTGTACAGAGGTCCATTCCATGTACTTTATTCATATCTGGAATGCTCATGATAACTAGAGTTGTAATGCAAGTAGTATTTACCAATACTATCTGGAAACTTATTTCGAAAATTCCAAGTTTAGTAAATCTTGAATACGCATTAATGGACATCCTCCTCCCGCATCAGTACTTGACACCTATTCATGCCCATCAACACGCACTGGTATACATCTCTTGTGCTTGGCCTTTATGTGCGCAATTGTTGAATATCCACAAAAGTCGTGCGCCATTTAAAGAGTATGCACTATCATTACATCGCTTCAGAAAGATTCTAAATCATTAAGTACCATAAGTACAGTGGTAACAATGCACTCGAAAATAAGTAGTGAGGTTCTTAAAACACGGAATAAGGTAAAGCAGTCGCTGAATTTCAATCAAAAAGAAAATCGGTAATCTCAAATGAAGTTACAAAATCATACGATCCTGATAAGGGATTAGTGAATGATTCAAAGGAAAGATCAAAAAGTGTAGTGCCAGGATCAATAATAGAACCATCTGGAATATCAAACAAAGTATCAGAAGTCTCGCCACCAGGGAAAAAAAGATTTGGAGTATGGCTATTGGTACTACTAGAAGGGGTAGAGATGTATGGATTATCAGAAAAAAGTATACTCTCTAATGAAAGCTTGATGTCGGCATATTTATCGGGTCATGTCCTTGATTTGAATGAAACCAGCTTAGACCAAGCAATATCAGAGCAATAAGTTCAGGGGATGATTTCATGATATCTTCCCATAGTCGGAAGTGTTTCCATCCCGGGGTATGTAATTTTTTCAATGAGCTATGCAACAAAAAACCAACATGAAATTATTACACAGTTATATCTTCGACTCCACTGGTTTCCCGCTTTGTCCCTCAAGCCCCAAAAGACACAACTAAAGTGGAACTAATTTTTGGGGAAATCAAAGTCAAGAACAATGAAACATTCATTACTTGGCCCAGTACTGAAAGTGCAAAGATTGTCACTGGATATTTGGAAGACATTGAAGTTGACAGTGGTTCAACACAGCTTGTTTTCAGAGTAAGCAAAAAATTGGGTATAACTTGCATTATTTCACTGGCTTTCTCTGCCAATAAGTTGATTTTGGATAATGAAGAATATGTTGCAAAGCGTCATTGGAATATCGGACAAGGCGAAAATTGCATTTCGGTGGCTGATAATTACCGTGAACTACAAGGCGAGGCCCTCTGACTCAATCAATTGGCATGGATTCTAGAAGAATTTAAAAATCATGCCAAGAAAAATAAAGTCACAATTGCTACAGGTATGTATACAGTATATGTATTCAAATTTATAAGGAGCTCATTAATTGCCATAGATATCAAAGTCACTGATTTCTTTATTGCAGTGGAGCACATATCAAATACAGGAATTATGACCCCCCCTCCTGCCTCTGGTGTTAAGCTCAAAGACTACATGAAAGTCAAGGATCAAGATGATGGTTATATTACTTGGCTTCTGGAACCTATCAGGAATGCATCCACCACTAAGAAGTGGTCTGGTACAATGAATCACCCATCTCATACCAATAAAGTTGGTGATACACTTCATGCATTTGTTCATTTTGCATATCAGTCGGAAAGGGAGGATTCTGGTTTCCAATCTGAGGGAGAAGACTCGGAGGATGTCCATTAATGTGCATTGTACTCGAGATCTACTAGACTTATAGATTTTCGAAATAAGTTTCCAGATAGCATTTGCGCAATCAGTAAATACTTAGATTACAACTCTAATTAGTAGATTTATCCCGTGGCGGGCTATAAAACATCTAAACCTGGCATGTCCGTGAAGGACCACGCCGTGTAATTCTATTTATCTATCTATCTATCATGAACATTCTAAATATGAATAAAGTACATGGAATGGACCTCTATCTGTACTCAAGAGATGTGTGCCGATGCATCGGTCACTGTCAATGGGCAGGTGCCAAGTACTTGATCCGTGTGCGGCATTGAAAAATTGCCGATGTCAAAAATTGAAAATGAACCTCGGACATCCCGCCTACGACACAGGCTGGGCGGAACAGCTATTTCCTCCAACACCGATAACACTAATGGGGCTGCAGGTAACTCCTACCTGGCCGGTGGGATCCTCAATGATGATGCCCAAGAGATAAAGGAGAGTATATATAGAAGGGTCACTAGCCTGAGGTTTTGCTTGATATATTAGTGATCTCTAGGAAAGAAACCAAATGATATTTACACTTTGGACAGAGTTGCAGCACTGGATGGGACCAGTGCTGCATTGGCTAGCGGGCATCCCGCTTCCGCTAGTAGGCTATGAAAAATATCACTGTCGTCATAGCTTAGCTTGACAATGTGATAGAAGATACTTACAATGGCGGCGACCGAGGAAGCAGCGGTGACAGCAACGACGAGAGTGAAAAGACGACTGAACATAGTGTTTTCTATGAGAAAGAAACGGGGGTCGATAATGATTCAAGAAATCAAGTGTTCGACTGAGGAAAGATAGCATCGAATACTCATGTTTTATACGTATTCAAGGTGGTCTGTGCGTCGAGTTTCAAATGTATTTTGGCACCAAAGGAAGGGATGGCTATGGTCGACTGAAGGCGCCGAGTGAGAATTTATTCATTCAATGTCAGTAAAGTTGTTGTCTGCAGCTCATAATTATGAATAGACGAAGTTTCTACAATACCATAGTTGTACACTGGGCTGTCGTTACATGTCAATTTTTTCAGTGCACAGAACACGATCGACTTGATTATCATTCATTTATGATAGAAGTAGCGCCAGCCACATATTGAGAGATAGGACTTTGAAAGACAGAATGAAATTTCAGTACCAAGGATGACCTCTCAGGTATTGAAATTTTACGTATCACATTGCCGTCTTTTTGTACACATAGATGGTGTAGACTGTTCCTGTACCTCGCCTCGAGTCATATCACGACTCCCTGTTAACAGGTTCTCGTTCCACTGTCCGCTATTTCAAAACCGTAAGGTGGAGACATACTAGTTCGTCACGATCCTACTGACTTTCCAAGCTGGAAATGCGACATAGTAGAAGAGATTCACTGAGGTTTACCGGCGCTAATACATGGAATGGTGCCAATGAACTACCATTCTATTTCAGAATGTGGTTCAGTTGTTTGACGCGCAATTAACTCCAGACAGCTACTAAGTTGACACCGTGAGTATCATCGACATGGATATTCTTCAATCCCTGCCTTCTTGAATTCAGCAGTGACAATTTCTCTCCCCCAAAGGCAGAATCAACTCCGTGTCTTGAATATTAGTGCAAAATACACACAGATACAGGAAAAAATTTACAGATCATGTCGTGAACAGCGCTGGGGAGGTATGGCCGCTGGAGGTATCGAGGTCACAGATTCCGAGGACGAGTTATTTCAAAGCACGATAAAATCAATCAATTTCATTCAAAAGCCCTAAAGGGACATGAACGCGAACGCGAAAGCAAAGCACTAGTCCGAGACTATTCAAACGAAAGACAGGATCCGTGGTAGAGATGAGCAGATGTATTACACTAATGAACGCGTAACTTCCGACTGCGCAAGCTCACTGAAACCACGTTCGAGTAGTGTTCCACTTAGAGGTTGAGGTTGATGGGAGTGCATCCAGCAACGATGAGACCGTTCTGTTCGAGGTACCTTAGATACTTGTAGCCATCAAGAAAAGAGATTTTTACTTACAAAGTTGTTGCCAGTGCAGCAAACAGGCTGGGCGGAGCAGCTGTTTCCTCCAATGCCAATGACACTGATGGGGTTGCAAGTGAGCCCAACTTGACCAGTGATGGGTCCGAGGACGATGCCCAAGAGACCGGCAAGTGTGGATACACCAGAGCTGCTGGCCTAGATATTCACCGCGTATATATTAGAACCCCTCTTTCAGGAAACAAGCCAAACGAAACTCACGTCTTGGACAGAGTTGCAGCATTGAATGCTACCAGTGTTGCACTGGCCCCCAGCAGGTGCACCTCCCGGAGTAGGCTGCAGATTCTATCGTCAGCAATCTTCAATTCGACAGTTGAACGGCAGAGGTTGCTTACAACAGCGACCGCAAGGGAAGCAGCGGTGATGGCAACGACGAGAGTGGAAAGACGGCTGAACATGATGTTTCTTGGAGAAGTGGGGTCGATAGTCAGGAAGCTGAGTGTGTTCGACTGAAGAAAAATGAGCGTTGGGTACCCATGTCTTATATGGAGAGCTGGTGGTCTGTGCGTCGAGTTTGAAATGTAATTTAGTACGAAAAAGGACAATGACCATTGTAAACTGAAGGCGAGCGTGAGTGCAGCTTCATGCGACACCCGAATAACTCGACAGCGAATGAACTTGATGTGAGTGGGGTTGATGTCGGGGGATAAAAATGAATGAATTGACGAAGCTTCTGTAATACCATAATTGTACACTGGGACTGTCATTAGCTGTCAAAATTTTCAGTATACAGGGCTTGATTGGTTCGATTATCAGCTCATTATGATGAAAGAGTTTGGGAGTACCGTCAGCCACTTATTCAAGGTCAGGACTTTGGAAAGACAGAATGAAATTTCAGTAAGGGTCGATGTCCTCGGTCTATTGAAGCCTAAAAGGTATTTTGAAGGAGAGCTAATTTGAAGGATGTCGTGCTAGCTCCAAACCCGGCAAGTAGTTTTTTGGTGAACTTTGAGTAGGTCGTATACTCGAGCAAAAATTGCTCTTTTTTTTTGATTCTCATCAGACAGCTTTAGAATTTCAATTGTTGGAGGAGCGCGCGCCACCAGAGTGACATGTTTCGCTCTATACATATATTCAAAATGTTGGCTGTTGACAAGTGCAGATCATATTCGCTACCGCCGCGGTCCAAAATGGTAGTCCTTTTCAGACAGGGATCAACTGCGGCTGATAGTTCCGAAACAGGTCCTAGGTGTTTGTTCAGTATCCTTGAGAGTCTTTATGCCCTTGTGAAGAGACGCTTGATATTCAGGAGGTGATGGGGAAGCACTGGTGAAGACGGCCTTCAAGTTGGGGTGTACGGGCCGCATGCCACGTGGCGCCCATAAAACCGCGTGCTGCCGCGGGATTTTTTTTTCTGCATCGCACTCAAGTCAAATTGCAGACCGTCGCATTTTCTTTCACCACGACTGGTTTGTGCCAAAGCAGCGCGTAAAAGGACTCGGATGTCTTAGTGCTTGATTGCTCCAAGTTGTGTAATCGCGTTCGTCGTCTCGTTCTGACGGAGAACAGAGCCGGTAGTTCGTACATATCCTCATGTCTCTTCTGTACTTCGATGCAACCATATTTCCTTTTCGCGACAATGTTTCTAAGTGAAAGAGTCCATGGGGTATCTGGCTCCGTGGTTATCCGTGTCAATCAAAGCGAGAGTGAGCAGTTGACTTGGAACCTTTGCGAGTGTGCCTACCGTTGTTGTTGCGCGAAGGCAATATCGCATTCCAACGTTCCTAAAACCCATAACCTGCTGCAAATCGGTCGTCCCTTAATGGAACCATGTCTATCTAGACGCCGGATATCCCAGCGGCCGTCTAGCTTGCTCGCCGCTCAAAATGCTTTTGACGTGTTTCTGGGCAGTGGGAGCCCTTCAATCTCGAATTTTAATACCCAATCCGCGGAACCTGTTCGATGTCGTGGCAAGCGCGGTTCTCCATGCCAGTAGTTGAAAGTCATCAGGTACGACGTATATTAGTTACTAGAGACCAAAAGGCTTAGCTTGCCAGCTGTTTTGTCCAGCATTTCATCCCAATCAGAAGTTTCCCATCCACAACGCATCCTTTGATCCTTCCTATCTATGCCCTTCTCTAGGAAGCGCAGCTATCCATTGCTGGTATCAAGCCACAGGCGACTATATTGTTGCAGCGACGTTCCTTGACTTTGTTGCTGAGAGGGAGGAAGGGATTCAGATTTGTTTTCGTGGAAGAGGCTACCAAGGCTTTTGGCTGTAGTGCACTTCCGACAAGATTTCAACCCGGTTCTTGGTTTCCGGCTTCACCCATTAGATACGCTTGCCCAATACCTAACAGGTACTTATATCGTGGCAGCATCGTTTTCAATGCTGTTCATAGCCTTTTCAACAACCCCCACCATCGTCAGTGGTTTGAGTTTCCTAAGATGATTGTCAATGACAAAGCTATGACCGCGAAGCTCCGCAACCCTCACAGTCACAAGGACATGTGTTTAGTACTGAATACCCTGTCCGACTTATAAAAGATCAAACTGGTGCGTTCTAGCTACACAGACCTCGAATTTCACTCATCACATCAACAATGGCCCCTTACATCGCAGGGATTTATGTCTCGCATAACCAAGGTGTAGAAGCTATAGTCGCTGCTTCGACTTTGGCAACCATGGGTATCACCAGTACGTATCGCGCTAAATTGGCGCGTCCATAACTCAGGGTTATATCCTATCCAAACTTTCAATTATAGTCGTCCGTCAAAGCAAGCTTCTCAAAAACGCAGCTTCCGAAGGCGGAAATCCCACCGCGTACCCCAAAACTCTCCTCGGAAAACTCGTCACTCCTATGCATGCTGTTACCATGCTGGGTATACCGGTCTCTTACCTCATTGCTGTCTTGTCCAATTCGTTCCACCAACCCGAATGGTACACTGACTTGGGAGGCTTCCCTGTTGAACTCGATCTGAAAGCTGGAGTTGGTGGAAAGGCGGCAATTAGGACTGTTGCGGCTCTAGCAGGAATCCCAATGATATATCTACAATCATGGATTTTCAAAACTTTGGGGAAACAGTTGCATGCTATTGCGGTGCGTAACGGGCATTGTTCTGTCTATGCGGCTTCTAATATCTAGGCTCTGTCCGACAGCCTCGGGAAAAGGCAGAAATTGTCTCGACCGGTCCATACGCATATGTTCGTCACCCTGGTTATACGTGAGTACCTTGCTCGGCGCCCGGAGCACGTCCTGAGATACAACTCCATCATGCAGTGTCGCCACTTTGCAAGTCGCTCTTTGGGCTCCCGCGTTCTGGTCATGGATTCCTCTTGTCGGTGCTGGAGTTTGCCTTATTCTTTTTGGATACAAGACCACTGTCGAGGTCCGTATCATATCCTGTTTGGGACCATTGTCATTAATTCTGGTTGCAGGAGAAACTCATAGAGGACGACCTTACTCTGGGTGTACAGTACCGGGAGTACAAGAAAAAAGTGCCATACAGGCTCATTCCCTACGTCTATTAGAAAATTTGCCCTAGCTTTGGTGCTCAAGGAATCTGGAACCATCCTAATTTATTCTTCATAGCCATAATCAAGTCAAATATGCTCAGAATACGGTCGGTATGTTCTATTCAATGCCATATTTCCACTGCCCGTATACGTAGTATATAAATATATATTTACTACTCCAGCTCTGTGTATCTGCACTCATTATGTGCGAGGGTCTGAAAGACATAACGACATCACCTCCGCGGACCATATCGTATATTAGAACGAAGGTTTAGACGTCGACCCTCTTTCATCACATTCACAATGTCCCCTACATCGCAGGTATCTACAACCAAATTGGCGTAGAAGCCATAGTCGTTGCTTCGAGTCCGACTTTGGCAACGATGGGCCTTATAAGTACGTGTCGCCATTTTGCAAGTTGCACATTGGGCTTCTGCGTTTTGTGGATTGGTGCTGGTGTTTGCCTTGTTCTTTTTTGGATTTCAAAGTTCTGTAGCAAAGCTCATCAACAGAACGTTTGGTCACCAGACTATTCTGTGTTATTGAGGCCGCTTCGATAGAGAATCTCAATTTCGGTCAACTCTTGTGAAGGCGCAGGCCACCCTGGTCGGTGCCGTACTCTGTTCGAGGCCTTTATTGACATTATGTATCCTTCGGGTTGTAAAAGAAACTCATAGAGGACGACCCTACATTGGACATACAATATCAAGAATACAAGAAGAAAGTGCCCCATAGGCCCATTCCGGCTACGTCTGGTAGCTCAGGTTCTTTCTACGACACTGCATACGAAATCTGGAGTCATCTTAATTTATTGTCAGAGTAGTAAAATCAAGCTCAAAAAATGCGCAAAATAAATGACTTTTAACCATAACTCAAGAAATCGTCAACTTTTCGTCTACTCTTTCTGATCATTGTTTATCAGTGGAAACCACAAGCTCTTGCTCGGATCCCAAGCCAACTTTGGATTGCTTGATTTGCCTTTTACTCCCCGCAGGCTTTCACAAGTTTCCACGAGAATTTGGAGAACCTATTCGAGTTGTTTGTTACTGATTATTCCCCGAGAAAGGGGAACTCACCTTCAGCCTCTCGTCTTTCCAATCGGCTGCCCATCCACCAACGCAAGCAGATCCTGTACTATCGGATTTGCTGCTCTCAGCTTCGATTAGATCTGCAAGTATTGACTGAGCCATTGAGAAAGCATCAGAAGACGAGCTCCATTCGTCCTAAAAGAGAAATCGCATCAGTTTCAGAGACCCAAATGGCACAACGCAAAACTTGCCTCTACGACTTGACTCATTTCAATCAAATACTGTCTCAAATCAGGCGGCGTTGCCACCGCCGCCGTTTCATAATCCTCATAGCGATCTAGATACGCCCATTTGTATCTCCGCATCAAGTTTTGTCTCGTTTGGGACCATGGCTGGGGCCGAGAAATGTTGGACTTCACGAGAAGCTGCGTCAGGTCGTAAAAGGTTAGATTAAGACAAGTCACAGAAATGAAAATAACTTGCAGAAAACATCGCTTCGCACATTTTCTGTATAGCTGTCAGAAATATCCGCTGGAACTGAAGTTCCTGATGGGCTTCCGTCTCTGCAATAGTTCCAAAATCAGATACCTGCCGTTTCGAGCAGCATTCATATAGCCTACCTTGTAACCCCAACATATTCTGCACCGATACAAACTCATCCAATAGGTCTAATTGTTCTTCTAGAATCTTCGCCGTATACCAATACGCAAAGTCCTTCTCGTACGCGTTGTACAGTTCCAGTAGAAATCCTGAAAGTAGAACCTCGCGCATACACGAGAGCCGGTAGTAGAGCGGCGTTAACGAGGTGGCAAGGACAAGACTCTGATCCTGAGGAGAAAGGGCAGAGTAGTCGAGATCTGCCACAGCAAGAGACAGTTTATCGTAAACGATGTGCCATTCCAAGATTTCTTTGGCGAGATGTCGACGTCGACGAGGAGGGTTAAACCATTGTCCTCGGATATGTGGGACTATGGTCTGAAGCAAGATAATGTCAACTAGTCGATAGAAGTCACATGGAGATGCCTACCTTGACGATACTCCTCTCAATATCTGTAATCTTCTCGTTAGCCAGCCTTCCAAATAACATCGTTATCCTGTTGTAATGCACTCCGTGAGTTTCGTAAAAGAAGCGGCTGACCAGCCAGGAGGTCGGATATTGGTCGAGCACAAGAATGCCATCAAAGAAGGCAGACTACAGGCATGTCAATATTGCGATCCAGACCCGGGAAGATGCGTATCCTTACCTGTGTACTTGAGCGGACATACGCAGGTCTCAGAGGTGTAGACAAGGTATTGCGTAAATTGCCAACTACCTGCAAAAAATTAGTTCAACGCAGCAGACTAAAAAAAGCAGAACGCACATCCCAACTGGAAACGTCTCCAATTTGCGCAAGTCTAGTCAACTCTTCCCATCCGTTCAACCAGTTCTCGAGTTTCGCCCACGTCTCTTCCATGGTAGGGAGTTCAATGACTCGTATAGGCATGAACGTATTCAGACGTCGTGCGATATAGGGGTCGAATGCAGCATTAGCGGGAGAGTTATCTGAAGGCTCAGATATGGAGGAATTCTTCATGATGGATAGGAGCCTTTGCGCTTCAAACAGCACTTGACGAAATCTAGCAACGTCACTATGTACATTGTGTTCCATCAGTCTGAGGAGCATCAGCCGGAATCGCAGGCGTAGTTTTAACGCGTCTCGCCATTGCGGTGGAACTATTACGGCAAAGAGCAACCATTAGCCTTTAGAATCGCTGTAAAACAAGGTAGATAGACGAACGAGCCTTTAGTCGTACGAGTTAACCAATCAATAGCATCTGTCAAACGCGCCATGGCTGCTTTGACAGGCCATCCTTCTAGAAGTGATACTTCGCATTTGTCTGCTTGCCAGTCTTCCGTCTATGGTTGAAAATGAGTTTAAGGCTAGTGGGGGAATTACGGACGCACCTCGTTAACGCCGCCTTTTGAGAGTTCTCTCCAAGCCAAATCACAACACTTCAACAACCCGGATACATGTGCCCTTAACACGACTGTAACAAGTTCTATTGGCCTTTCAGGGTCCCTCACGAGTAGATGAACGTATGGTAGCATGTCCGGGTCGATTTCCTGCAGGTGATGAACGTAGAGAAGCGTGAACACAGAATGCGCTAGTTGATTTGAAGTGTGCCATTCCATCTAAGAAAAGCGCTGAGTCCTCGGCGGAGGTAGGAGAGCCAAAAGCATCTATACCTCATATGAGATCGACCGATCTATAATCCAACAAAGTTCCTCGGGGAGGAGGGGTGCCAGAGGGTTAAAAGGCCGTTTGTCTCGCGTTCCAACGGTCATCCCAGTGTCTAGACGGGGTTCACCGATCTGGACATGGTACAACAATTACACACAAGTTGCAATGAACAAACTGACAAGATTTCACACCTCCAGAGCACTCATAGCGTCATGCAACGAAAACCCGTCCATCATGATCATTTCTTCTGGGTTCATAGCTGGAGGGTAAAAGTCACAGCGAGTAAACTATAAGATTTCAGCAGTATATTAAAGTTCTCTACTGACGTACCAGCGGAAGCCTGAGCAAAGAGCTCGGTAATATCTTGGAAATCGTCGCCCCCAGGAATCTCATCATCTACGTCCATGCCCATCGGATTCATGGCACCTAATGCAGAGAAATTAAACATCTAAGCCCAATTCGAAACCGAGCGTAAAGTCTCAAAAGCACGAGAGGCAGAGCTGACGCTGTTCTGCAGTGACATGAAAGTAGAAAAGAGAAAAAGAAAAAAAAAGGCACAACGTCATCGTGATCGCACGACCTCTTTCTTGATTCACGTCCACAACCTCGAAATCTAGGAGAATCTACCAAAAATTCTACAGAAATTCATTCTGCTGTCAAAGGCGCTGAGAACAATGTCTGGCATTAAACGGAGCGTATCTACACGCTCTAGTGCGCGTTTGACCGCGATGATATCTCATGCTAATCCTCACAATCCCGCTGTTACTCTGTTCGAACTAAACAGTTCTGCCACCGCTTCAGAGTCTGCGACACCAGATAGGCCTGCTAAACGTGTAAAGTTCTCCAAGGAAGAAATTTCCGATGAGGACGAACCCTTGTCAGAGCTCTCTGATGACCCGTATACTCCAGAGCCCGGTCCTTCCAAACTAACACCAAAAGATTCTGCCAGGTCGAGAAAGACACCCAAAAAGTCGGAAGGAAAAGCTCCTGCAAAGGCCAAGTCACCAAAGAAACCTAAACCCATTCCAACTGCCTTGGAAACGCCTCACCCAGCTCCTGACAATTGGAAAGTTGTCTACGATAAAATAAAAGAAATGCGTTCCAAGGTAACTGCACCTGTGGATACGATGGGCTGTGACCAAGCTCAGAGGGGAGAAACTGACCCCAGGGTATGTGTGGCACACGTATCTAGTCCGTCCTTGTACTGAGACCACCTAGTGCCGTCGACTTTCAACACTCGTTTCTCTTATGCTTTCGTCACAAACCAAAGACGAAGTTACAGATGCTGCTGTATCACAACTACGTACAGCACTGGGAGGGTCTATTACCGTGGCTGCCATTATCGATGCCGAAGACAGCACGATATCGGGTGCAATTGGAAAGGTTGGATTTTGGAGGAGGAAAACACAGTATGCCTTTTCTTTCTACCAGCTCTTTAAAAGACTTGAAGGTATTTGGACCACAGGTACATCAAGCAAACTGCTATTCAGCTACGCGATAATCACGATTCTGACGTCCCAAAAACTGTCGATGAGTTGTGTGCCTTGCCTGGCGTAGGTCCCAAAATGGCTTTTTTAGCATTGCAAAGGGCCTGGAACCTGTAAGTACCTTGAACATTCCCACAAGACGGGCTTCTGACATCCGTTGCTATCCAGTAATCACGGTATTGGCGTAGATGTTCACGTCCACCGCATCTCCAACCGTTTGGGATGGCACAAACCCTCGACGAAAACACCTGAAGAAACTCGTTTGAACTTGCAATCTTGGTTACCAAAGGAGCTGCATGCAGACATCAATCATTTGCTAGTTGGATTCGGACAGGTGTGTACATATCGTTATCTACGCACCCAGTTCATCCATGTTATTTGGTAGACCATCTGTGCCCCAGTCCGACCGAAATGCGAACAATGCACGCTTAGCTCTGACGGTCTCTGTCCAAGTGCACAGGTGGTCAAGCCTAAAGTCTCCAAATCCAAATCCAAGGCGACCAAGATGGTCAAGAACGCGAAGATTGTGCAGAAAGACGCCGACAAGGAAGAAGTAGAGGATGCAGATGCGAAACCCAAAATTGAGATTGCTTTCGAGGAAGAAGAGGTTAAATCTCGAGTGAAAGCGGTAGCGACTTTGGGCGACGGTGTTGCAAGTGTGGATTTGTCTTCTGCAATCAAGTTTGAAGAGGAAGAGTAATCATTTTCAATGTCAGTTTTTCTGTCGTGGCCGAGATTATATCTTTTGACATTCGTTTCCAGTCGTATACCTTTATGATTCTAGCCTATGACCATATTTTTTAATAACCGTGTAATACTTTCCTTTTTCATGTACAGTCTTTGACTACATTTCGCGGAGAGTGCCTGAACGTGTCCCACGCCGACTCTGTCCTCATACAAAAGTGAGTCATTATCCCAAGTTCTCACGCAAAGTACCTTCTACTGCAACAACATCTCTTGTTACATTTCGGAAACTCCCAAAGCAAATCCTTGTCAATGATGACAACTTCGTTGTACGTTGTGACTCGTATTGACGCCGTTCTTACAGACCCATCCTGTTCATATGTCCGTTGCATCTACCGACACCCTTGCTACGTTTGTCGATTTCGATCTTTTTCGCTATCTCAAATACTAACTCGTTGTTGTTCAGAATGGCTGACTTCGACCTGGACTCGACCGGTGAGTCCGGCAAACTCACTTTACCTCCCGAGCTGGTATCGGCTGTTCTGGCCGACGCGATTGGCAAAGCGATTCATGCTTGTATCCAAGATGCTACTGCCAGCCAGAAAATGTTCGACTATGCAACGTTTCTGGAGTACTGGAACGACGCTATCGCAAACCTATTAGGTGCGTCCAGGCTCTTTCGGTCTGTTGTACTGGAGATTATTGCTGCTGCTGTGGGCTTGGACTGCAGGGACGATTGCTTGATGTCTGTTGCTACTAGACCGCAAGACGGGTGTGTATTGATGTGCCCCCTCCTGCTACAACAAATACTGACTGAAGAATCGCTCGTAGACCACCTTTCAGTTTCTATGTATACGAACGACTCCGTTCTCTGGTGTTGTTCGGTATTTCTTCTCGACGGGGAAGTCTGCAACCTCCACCGGTTTGTATATCGCCTTTGATGGTAGCTTATGCTCACTACCTGACCCTCAAATTTACCTCTGGTATCCTCTCCTATTCAAATACGTCGCTTGTCCGAAGGGCCTTGTGTTTGGAGCACTCTGGGCAACCTGTCTGTGTTCAGGTTTTCGGTCTGTTTGTGAAAGCTCTTGATGAATGTGAGAATGTTCCAGAGGAGACAAAACAGTATTTGTGGAAAGCAGGTATGGATGTGAAGCGCTTTTATTATACCGTTTGGTAGGTTTCCAGTGGGTGTCGTAGGGTAGTCCAATAAATTCCGAGAAAGAGACCGCCTCTTTATGTAAAGTCATGAAACGATCCACGCTTCCGACGCGTGTCTTTGTCTGAAACATTCCTTTCTCTCTTCCTTGACCATGTCGTATGTTTCGTTGGCCGTTCACACTGCCAAACGCGCAGAAAGGGCGCGAGAGAGAGCCAGAGGTCGCGAAAGGCTGAAGACTGAGGTAAATGTTGTCTGAGTCTCAAAACTAGTCCTTGTTCACGCGTCTATAGGGTGACAATTTCTTCAAACAACAAAGATTTGCAGAAGCTGCTGAGAGCTACGAACAGGCAATACGTGCATATGGGCGAAAACCTGTTTTACTGTCAAATCTTGCCCAAGCTTATCTAAAACTCGGGGAGTGCGTCCTTTTTATTCTCTCCGTCGTCATTTCGTCTTCATTGCACGCGTTCTCAGATTTGAGAAAGCCGAAGAAGCCGCGACAGCAGCTCTTATTTATGACCCGAGTTCAGTAAAGGCCCGTTTCCGGCGTGGACAAGCTAGGAAGGGACGAAAACGAGTAATCGGTGCTGCAATAGGTACGCGATCTCCTCTTTTACATTTGCGTCAAGCTTTTCGCTGATTCATCCATAGACTACGAGCAAGTCTTGAAGCAAGAACCATCCAACAAAGAGGCGAAAAGCCAGCTGAAAGAAGTTCGGGATGCGCTTTCACGAGGACAAGGGTCAGCTTCTGACGCAGAATACGAAGATGACGAATACGAGTGGCCTTTTGCGTGGACCAGTGATGTTCGCGAATCACCTTGGCTGGAAGACTCTGATTATGAGGACTCTGGGACTAGCGATTGTGAACATATCGGCAACATGAAACCCTGTCGGTATCACAACGGCAACACCAGATGCAGGAGGGGTGCCCAGTGTTGGTTTTCTCATGCGCCTGATGATTGGAGTGTTCGTGATGAAATGTACGGTCGTCACTCTCCCTTCTTGTTCGTGTTTTTGATCAGTTGCTTTTATCCAGCGGGAAAAACGTATGCCTACTTCATCTCTTGGGCGGATGCAAGAACAGTGCTACATGCTCATACTCTCATAATTTGACCTATCTTCCGGAGGATGGCTGGTGGGCCGACGCAGGGATGATTTGCGAGCTAGAGAGCATCCTTGTAGCGGCAGAGTGCACAGGCGTCGTAAACCAGCGCGAAGTCCTTGAAATGATCTACACGACTTTGTATCAAGCTGGATACAAGCCCCCTAGAAACTTGGAGCTAATAATGGGCAACGGAACCAGGACCATAAACATAGAACGTCGAAGAAAGCCAAATGCGGATTCAGTCCAGAGTCAACCTAGCAGCTCTTTCATCCTGGTGATATCGATGGATTATGGACTGGTCCCTTTCGACGGGATTTGCGGCGACCTGATCAAGGCTCTTCAAGCCAAAATCACCCTTGTTACGGTACAGACACCTCCCGAGGCCATCGGCCTTCTCTCCTCTCCTCATCTCAAAGGGGTCTTGCTCCCAGATCACGCAACACTACAGCACAGACACGAGATCCTGGCATCTAAACTCGTAGAATACACCAAAGCAGGAGGCAGACTCGTTTATGGTGGTGTAATTTCCTGCAATGTCAATCCTTCCGACCTGGGACCCTTTTTCCGTCGTGTGTGGGATTTACCATGGGAGTATGGAGAGTACACTAGACTGGACCTTGTCAAGAACACTCAGAATGAGACTGCTCGAGATAACCCTTCCCTTCCCACGAGACCTCACTTGAAATGCGTTCACTTGAAGAATGTCTCCCCAGACGATTCTGTTTATAAACCGGCCTATGGTCCTCAGCAGACGCCACTCGCTCACACCAAGTTTGGAAAGGGTTACATGGGATACGTCGGAGATGTCAACTGTGAAGAGGCATCTGTATCGACTACTCTTGCCATGTTTGGATTGTTCGAGCAGAAGAACTCTGTATCTACAGATCCTGCGATGCATTCCGACGAATATGTGCTAGTTATCTCACTGGAGGCCGAGCCTTGGTTTGAAAACATGGATGCAGCCGTTTTCGAAGCCTTGCGAGCAAAGACGAGAGTGATCCACGCTGAATCGGCACAAATTGCTCTCCAGCACCTCGAACCCGGAGGACCTACCGGTGTCTTCGTGACCACCTCTGGTATTGTGGAGCACAGGCATGCAAAAGTTTTGGCTAAACTCGTAGAATACGCCAAAGGTGGTGGAAAAGTCGTTATCGGCGCACATTTCAGTGGACACATCACTGGAGCGAAGATGGCGTCGTTCTGGAACAATTCTTGGGGTCTTCCATGGAAAATGGGCTCATACCACCGCGCGACTTTCTACAGGAACGACGGACACGAAGTTGTAAAGCTCAATCCATCTCTTCCGGAATCTTTTAGTGTGAAAACTGTCCATTTAGACGGTATCGAACCATCAGATGCAGTCTATCGACCTACAATGGATTCTCGTATACAATCATTAGTGTTTCCATCTGAGGTCGTGACAGACCTGTCGGAAGCGCCTGTGGTGCAAAGGAAAGTTGGAAAGGGCTATGTGGGTTATATCGGAGACGTCAACGCAGAGAAACCATCTACAATGCTCGTTCTTGCAATGCTCGGCCTCTTGAGCCCTCGTCCCCAGATCCAGAACGAAGCAAAAGAAGTTGAATCGTTATCCTCTGCCTCAGGTATTCTGATCAACAATGCTTTGCACTCGGCAGAGTTCAATACTAGACATGCTCATCTACTCTCGAATATTCAATCCAGAACCAATCTCATGCCTGATTCGCATCCTTATAAACTAGGAGACACTTCAAAAATCTCTTGCATCCTCATCAACGACCCCGAAGTACTCCGTCCCGAAAACAAGCCTTACATCGATAGCGTAGTGGAATATGTCCGGGGCGGAGGTAGAGTCGTTTTTGCCGGTATGTTCAGCTCACTGGTCAATGCTCCCACACTGGACGAGATGTGGAAGAGGATATTTGGCTTACCTTGGAAGATGGGGTCATATTATCAATCGGAAGTTGAGCTTTCCAAGGAAAGTGTACTTGAGAAGGCTAATACTTCTCTCGGCCTTAAGCAGACTCTGAGTATGAAAGCAGTACATCTCAGAGATGCGGGAGCTGGGGATACGGTTTATTGTCCAAAAGGAAAGAACTACGACAGGGAAGCACCAGTGTTGTTTGCACGCATGGGAGAAGGGTATGTTGGATATGTTGGCGACGTGAATGGGGAGGAGGACTCGACAGATATTACACTTGCTATGCTAGGTTTGAATTAATGTTTACCTGTACATAATCAATACTTTGACGTTGGGTGTCGTAAAATAACGTAGAAAGTCTTTAGACACCGTTATGATCACCGGTCTCATTCCAACATGACAGAAAGCTTTCCCAACTTGATTGTCGATAGGCTGCTTGTCTATCTGAGCAAGACAATTGCCGGCACGGGCCTCTAAATGAACGGCATTCCTGCAGGCACTGAGTCTTCGCCGATTGGCACCTTGACTCTCAGTTCATTCTACCTTGGCAAATGTCAAATCCTGCCGTCACACAACGCCTTCGGAAACGAAAGGTTCTTGCGCAGAAAAGGCATGAAGCAAGGGAGAAGTTGAAAAACCAAGTGAGTTTTCTGTTACAACAGTTTTTTGGTCTGCCAATGATCTGTATTCTTTAACTCAGGGAAACGACTTTTTCGCAAAGAAGCAGTATAGTCAAGCTGAAAAATGCTACCAAGAAGCCATTCGTTTATATGGTCAAAACTCTGTGATATTATCAAACTTGGCCCAAACGTATCTGAAGCTAGACCAGTGCGTGTGCGGTCTTCACTCCGTCTTTCTTTCACACTCACTGGTATCTAGGTTTGAAAAGGCTGAGGATGCGGCAACCAGCGCACTTTTTTACGACCCGTCTTCAGTCAAATCACGATACCGTCGCGGTTTAGCGAGGAAAGGAAGGAACCGGTTTGTTGGAGCAGCGATAGGTGCGCCTGTAGCGCCTTCAGCTTTCGTATTTTTTTCTTAGAAAAAGCATGACAATCAGATTTCGAAAGTGCTCAAACCCAAGATCCGAATCTCTCCGATATACAAAGGCAACTCAAGGAAGTCCGTGACTCTCTTTCAAAGAACTTGGGCTCGGCCTCGGATGGCGAATTCGACGACGAAGTATATGGCTATCCTCCTTCCTGGATCCCTGTTTACCACCAGAGTGATTGGGAGTCGGATTCTGATACGAGCGATTGTGAACATGTTGGCAACGCCGAGCCTTGCGCTGACTACAATCACCTCGAGTGCGGTAAGGGTAAAAGTTGCTCTTTCTCCCATGCTCCAGACGATTGGAGTGTGCGCGATCGAATGTAAGAGCAAGAGTTAGCCTTTTGGAAACACTCGCTGATGCATTTGTAGTGGCAGAAATGTTTGCATCCTCTTCCTGGTCAATTCGTGTGTAGATGGGTCAAAATGTGCTTATTCCCATAATGGTGGGTACCTTCCTGCTGAAGGATGGTGGAGAGACGGTGATGTTGTTGATTCGCTCGAAGGGGAGGTGCAATCCTGCTTTCGGATCAAGTATCCTCGAGAAGAGATCCTGTTCGTCATCCATGAAATCCTGTATGAGAACGGTTATCAACCTCCACGGGACTTGGGACTTTTGTTACAAAAGACACCCAAGGGCTACAAGCTTCCACCAAAAGAGATAAAGCCCGTATCGGATCGTACTGTTCCTCGCGAGCGCTTCGTTCTAGCCATATCGTTGGATTCAGGTGGTGCTTTTGATTACGTCTGCGGGCGTCTTGTCCAAACGCTCAAGAATAAAATGCCCCTCTTCTTTGCCAAATCGTCTGCAGAAGCCATAGACCTCCTTTCATCACCTCACATCATTGGCGTTCTTGCTATAGACCCCGCTATAGCCCAACGCAAGCATGGTGTCTTGGCTAGGAAACTTGTAGATTATTCCAACGCTGGTGGTGTTGTCGTGTTCGGAGGAGTTTTCCCCAATATCGCTCCTTCTGAATTAAATGCCTTTTGGACGCATGTTTGGGAGAAGACTTGGAGAATGGGTGATTATAGTCGCTGTATTTTTACAAAAGTCGCCCAAAACGACATTGTAAAACTGAATCCATCACTTCCGAGTCAATGCAGCGTGAAAGCAGTCATGTTGAAAAACTGCGATCCGGCCGACGTCGTCTATAGAGATTTAGCAAGTTCGTCAAATATGGCGCCCGTGTTGCACGCAAAGGTTGGACAAGGGTCTGTGGGCTTCATAGGAGATGTTAATGATGAAGCGCCTTCTGCAGAGCTCGTGCTTGCCATGTTCGGTCTGCTTGATCACCCATATCCTCAATCGGCTGTCGGGCCTCTGCACAAGAGCATTGATTTGGTTCCGAGCCAACCTATAGCCGAAACCGTCCGTCCATTTGTCTTGGTTCTCTCCCTCGAACACGAGTCGTTCTTTGACGAACTCAGTAAGTCGCTTTACGATGCTATTCGCGAAAAAGCCTCTCTTGTACAAGTCAAATCGCTTCAAGAAGGTCTGGATCATCTTGACAAGGAAGGTCTTTTGGCCGTGTACATCGATACATCCGGCATTGCTCGTGTTCAGCATACAGATCTTTTATTCAAAGTCATCGATTATACACGCGCAGCTGGCGTGACCGTCATCGGTGGAAGCTTTTCTTCGTTCATAAGTAAACCGGACATGGATCGATTCTGGCAAAAGTGGAATCTACCTTGGAAGATGGGGTCTTACCACCGTGATACATTCTATGCTATTGAAACGCACGAACTAGTTGGTGCCAATCCTTCGCTGGAAGCATCTTACAGTATGAAAGCCGTCCACTTGGCGGGTCCTGCTACGAAAGATGTGGTATATCACGACAATGTTTCCGTTTCTTCAGAATGTCCTGTCGTCCATACGAAACTGGGAAACGGTTATCTCGGTTATGTTGGTGACGTAAACCACGAAGAGGGGTCCACAAAGGTTGTACTTGCCCTACTTGGCCTTTTGGATCACCGCTATGAGCGCTCTTCAGGTGATCAGCAAACAGCTCCTTCGAATTCTGGAGGAAAGGGCAAGAAGAACAAAAAGAAAAAGAAGGCCAAAGCCAACGGAGCCGTGACCCTAACAATACCTACCCTGCCCGGCGTTCGTCGTAAAACAAAATCCTCTCTTACGATCGCCTCGTCTGTTATCCTCTTTTACCTGGAACATCATCCCGAGTTTGACGCCCTTCTCTCATCCCTGCTCTCAGCATTCGGCCCCGAAATCCTCCTACACCGTATTTCCAACCTCTCCGAAGCTCAATCCGAGCTTTCCTCTCACCTCGGCTACCCTGGCCTCAAGGCAATTCTAGTCACAGAGCCTAGCGTGACCACGCCTCGGAACAGTGCGATCTTGAACCAACTAGTTGATTGGACTAAATCAGGCGGCCGACTCATTTTTTGTCAACGCTTTGCCTCCTTGGCGAATGTACTCACTTTGGACAGACTTTGGAACAAGATGTTTGGGTTGTCGTGGAAGATGGGCTCGTTTGAACGTTCTGATTACGTTTTGAAGGACGAAGGGAATCTGGCTGTTAAGGCTCTCAAGGCCAACGAACTTTTAGATGTGAAAAGTACGGTGTGTATGGAGGCAGTCAGTTTGAAGAATGTACGGCCAGAGGAGATGGTATACTCTCCCGTAGGGAAGAGCACGGAAGCACCGGTTTTGTTTGCGCAAGTCGAGCAAGGGTATGTTGGATACGTTGGTAACGTTGATGATGGAGAAAGTCTTGGGGATGTAATACTTGCGATGATGGAAGTCAGCTAATTTACACCGATATGCAACAATGATACAATGTAAATACAGTCACCTACAAAGTGTATCGTACAACAACAATAAAAAAGATGTTATAGTGTAAAAAGTTCCAAAAAAAAAGTACACTGCCGACCACGAGTGTACTCTATGAATATCGCGGAGCAGGACCCATGTAAGATGGGTCAAAAGATGGCCAACTCACGGAACTGGGTTCAGGTGGCCCTACAGAGGAAAGGGTTAGCATGATGTTTTGCGATATAGTTCCATATACATGCCAATTTTCAGACGCGCGGCCTTCTCGATCGACTCTTCAGATTCTGATTTACGCTTTATCCCGTACGATGAACTAGGGCTAACGAAAGTTTCTTGATGTCCCTCGTAGCTAGTTCCCGTCAGTGAAGAGGTCGAAGCTGCGTGAGGATTGACGTTGTAAGCCAACACTGGAGAATATCGCGCATTAGGTGGATCCAGCCTAGGAGGCAGAGACGCAGCAGTCTGATCATGCATGTCTGTTTGCGCCGACGGCCGTTTTCTGAGATATAAATGTTCCATCGGACCAAAGATCAGATTGTAATGGTGGCGTAAGACCTCAGGTACATTGATCAAAGAACACCTGTCAGGTGTCGAGTGTTGTTCGGGCAGACGAAAATGAGGCAGCAGTGTAGACCAGGCGTTGTTACTTGTAAGCTACAAAGAACATTAAGAGAGCAACAGATCCAAGTACAACAAAGACGCACTGTCGCAGCACCCCCGCGGGAGAGGACGGCTGCAAAGAGGGCGTAAATGTTGATAGGTTTGTCTGCGACGTGAACAGTACCAGGTGTTGGACCTAGCTGGATGTCTTTGAATGGGGAAGTAGCAGGGTCATAGTTGGGAGATGGAATACCCAAAAGGGCCGGTGGAAGTGGTGTGTTGCGTTTCCGGTGAATAGCATTTAAGATCTGGAGAATCTTGAGGATGTGCTTGAGAGCTTCAGGATTCTTCGGGCGGGGCTGAGGGTTTACGGGTGTCTGATTTGCGACTTGTGAAGAGCCTTGTGTATTTTGGTCCCAGTGGACAGCCTCCCCACGCGTACTTTCAATACCTGCAAACATCTGCTTCAACCTCTCGTTTTCTCGCCTCTGTGCTTCAAAGCAGCCCCAAAGGTCGCGATAAGCCTTTTCTTTATCCACCAGTGTCACCGTCTTCTCCATCAGCTGTTGCTTTAGAGACTCTGCTTCTTTCTCGGCCCTGTCGGCTCTCAGCTGAACTCGGGGTAACGAGTGCTGAAAAGCTCGTTTCTGTTCTTGTAGCTGGAATAAAAGAGGAGCTATACGCTCATTCATATTATTTGAGATTGCGAGTAACTTGGACTGTATGTCTGAAAGTAAGACAACCAGAAAATTCGAGGTATTAATCGACTCACTGAAGTTACTTGATCAACACGAAGCTCCTCTGCAACGCTCTTCATCTTCATTCCAAGTTTTGCCACATTCATCGCGGACGTAGACGATTCAGGGCCCAACGCATTCAATGCATGACCAAGGTAGTCCGCTCTCTCTTCGGCGGTGTTGACTGGAGTGACATAGACCCTGTGTGGTATGTTGTCTTTCCTCAAACTCTTGCGGCAAGTAGGACATGTTTTCCCTGAAATTTGGGGAATGCAAATACTACAGTAGCCGTGTCCTGTAATAGTTCGAGTTCAAGTGTATGCACCCAAAGAGGAGCGGCTGACCACATTTGTAAAAGAGAAACCGTTCCAGAGGGAGATCTTCTAAGCAAATGTCGCATGCAAAGAGAAGGGCCATTTGTAGAAGAACAGAGTGCGGATACGAGAACCTAACACGATGGAGAGAAGGAAGTAAGCTCAAGCATATGCGTACCACGTGTAGGCACCGAAGACATGTGTAGATGCAGAGAAGGTTTTGCTTCTTGATCGAGTTGATCTGTGATGTCATAGCCTCAAATGTCGATATATTTATACACTATATGCAGGTAAAGAATACTGTAGCATTTCAATCAATTCGTCAGTAACGGGTAACGGGACCTTGAAAATCGACGAAAATGAGGGGTTGTAACACATAACTGAGGAAGGTGACGAAAATTTCCCTCCGTTACAACAAAAAAAATCACCCAAAAAAAGGCAATTTTTCGTCGCCTCCGGCAAAAATTTGACTGTTGTAACGGGTAATTTCCTCAAGTGACGATGAAAAAAGTTCATCAGGTATGGAACGGTAACGGAGGGGTGACGAATTGATTGAAATGCTACAGTATGTATGCCAACTGGTATATGTACAGTGTCCATTCATAAAGGTCGTCAAAGACAATGTTCCCGATTTCGGGCATCAACCAAAGGGTTCTATAGCAACATCAGTCTGATAGACAAGTACGGAGAAACACAGCCTTACGGGAGGTCGAACAATGAGAGAATCATCTAGGTCTTTCTTGTGTCGTGGCTGACCTTTGCTCAGCAGCTTTAATTTCTTCTTGTATAGACCAGCCTGTAAATGCCAAGTTAGGGGGAACTCCAGCAAGGTCAATGGTAGTAACATACATGTCGTGCCTCGTCTTCTGCAATTTTCTTCAACTGTGCAATCTCTGCATTCTTCAAGCTTATAACCCCCAGCTGCTGCGACATCGTGTCCTTCAAACTTTCGATTTCTTGCGTCTGTGCGCTAATCCAGCCGGCCAGCTTTGCCTTTTCCATTTCTGCCTCTGTCAACGCTTTCTTCTGTTCTTGAAGATGCTCCTTCAGACATGCCACCTGCCGTTCCACGGACTCGGTCTTGTTAACACGCGGTAGCCACAGGTTGACCTTGTCTTGTAGAGCGCGTTTTTCGTCCTGTTCTAACCGAAGCTGAAAAAACAGCGGTGCTATCCGTTCATCCATGTTCTTTGCGACACCGAGTAGTTTGGACTGTCATGAATAGGGGAATGAAAGTAAATACATACACGAGAGAAAAGAACATGTTCGGTGGCTCACTGCAGTAATCTCATCTACTTTCGCCTCTTTTGCAAAGTCATGAATCTTCTTCCCGATTCTGCGAGTGGCTTGTTCCGATGATTCGGGGCCAACTGAGTTTAGTGCACGACCAAGGGCTTTAGCTTTCTCTTCAACAGTAGTTGCGGCGGGTGTCAAGTAGACCCTATGAGGTTCATGATCTCTCTTCTTCCGACACATGGGACAGGTTCTTTGAGTGATAGCTGGAGTACAAGTGTCGCAATAGCCATGTCCTATAATGATTTAAGGGGCGAAAACACATGTTCAAGACGTGTAAAAGGACGGTGGAAGATGAGGCTGACCGCAATTGTAGAAGAGAAACCTTTCCAGGGGTAGGTCCTCCTGACAGATGTCGCATAGAACGAGGAGGGTCATCTTGAGATGACTGAAGAACAAAAGAAGTAGTAATCAAAGTATTCAAGCGTTTGTCGGAATCGGGTCTGATTCTATTGCTTACTACGGAAGAGGTACTCAATGCCCCATGGCTGAGTTGGTTACAGCGTCCGACTGTTAATCGGAAGGTCGAGAGTTCGAGCCTCTCTGGGGCAGTATCTAAATCTTCGGATGTTTTTGTTTTTATATCACCTGAAATCTAGCTTTAGTTATGATTCTAGCATCACTATAAGACGAAGACCTGTCTCAGCAAAACAGCTCTGTAGGGCTACACGTTCAGAAAGATAATGGTAGTCTTCCTATTATATATACGCACAAGCCCATTGTACAGTACACAGTACACACAACAGAGTTGAGGAGTGTTTCTAGCACAAATAAGAATACAATACATTCATAAATACACAGATTTATGTAGCATCTAGGACCTGTGCTCCCTCCAACTCTCATCATTAGCATCTTCAACCAGAAAGCGGTACCAATACACTGCTATTGGCGCTGTGCATAGATGCCATAAAGCATGTGCATCAATAGTCCGAGCAAGAGGCGGAAAGTCAAACAGCTCGAGACCCGTAGCAGCCGTTGTGAAGAGCACAAGTATCGCCGCCTTCCCTACAAAACTAGGCCGGTATGTTTTCGGTCGGTTTGGAAATCTTCGGATGAAGGATAGTGACGCAGGCAAGGAGTATACGAGCCATAGCGCGTTGTGGGTAAGTCCAATGATGAGATTGAATACGACATTATAGACGTAGTCAAAGCGAGGTAAGAGGGTGAGGTAGGAGATGTGGCATATATAAGCAATACCGCAGACGGTTGTCCACAATTTTAGCATTGCGCCCTTTTGTGATGATCGTTCTGTTGTCAAGGAGAGTCGAGATGGAGTGTAGAGATGGAACAAGCGTATCACAGTAAAGTACAGAGCGAGTAAGATTGTTAAAGCAGCAGAAAAGTAATCCAGCTTTTCTGTTGTTGGAGTGTCTAAAAATCGCGTCAAAGTGTTGTCAGACAGAGAAACAACGCACACACACCTCGTGTATGGAAAACAGCAGACCAGACCCATGTATTTATACTTGCAAAAGACCACCACAGATAGTAGGATTTCAGAGGATTCGCATCTGGAATCTCGCGTCTAATTTTCGATGCGCCCCGCCAATGAGCCCAAAGGTTGAGAAGGGAAAACGCTACAGATGCAGGCTCTTGCATACCAGCAAAGCGCCAAAACGGCCATTTGCCATAGTATTGTAGAATTTTGGTACTAGAATCTATCCTTTTCGTGGTAAGTTGATGCATGCAGGTGTATTTGCAGTTATCCGTGCACGTCCATCGTGTCAGTCGTAGAACGAGAGGGAGAGGCGGAGATTGGGGACCACATTGTGTTGCATCACAATAGGATAGACAGCCTTTGAACTCTTTCGAGCGGTCACCTGCAGATGAAAGTGCTAGCAGAGCGTAGGAGCTTATGGAAAGAAAGAGAAATAGACCCCGCATTTCGAAGACAAAAAGCGTCGTTGATGTCATTACGTGATCCGTGTCTGCGGAGATTGAATTTGAACTTCCGGTCAGACGCGTACTGCGTTGTTGCAAAAACTTTGAAGTCTTTTTTCTGCCAAGTCTTATCTCCATTCTCTGCTCCTGGTATCTTGTTACTCCGGGTTTTCATTGTTCTGACAGCTTGCTACACTCCAACCAAACACTTCCACATTGAGAAATTCGCCTTCTTTAGTCATCCAAACTTCTTCCCTGAACACATTCATGTTCAGGACAAGCACGGGTCCCCCTACCTTTTCTTCTTCACCATATTTCCTTGACAGAGGCTCCCATGGTGTAGCAGAACCTATCACGGAGAGAATCAACGTAAGATTAATGATTAAATCTTTCGAACTTCAAGCTTACTAACTAATTCTTAGCCTCATTCTCGACCCATCGTATCTTACTATTTTCCAAAAGGCGTCGGTGCACACCATTATGGAGTAAGTTGTCTTTTTATTCTACAAGGCACAAGATATCATAATTGATCTCTGAATCTAGGAAAGACACCCGATGAAGCCAGCAAGATTAACTCTGACAAACGCCCTAGTTATGGGATACGGTCTCCATAAGCAGATACACCACATCTACGACGTTCGTCCAGCGACGCGTGAAGAGCTAGAAATGTATCATGACCGCGATTATATAGACTTCCTATCAAGGCAAGTTTCCAATACGAATGACTTTAGTACTTACTCCAACTAAACATCCTGCATCACAGAGTGACGCCCTCCAGCCAAACAGAAATGAAACATATGATAGATGTATTCAACTGCGGTGAAGACTGTCCAATCTTTTCAGATATGTACGACTTTTGCCGCATGTATGCCGGCGGTTCGCTTGCCGGTGCACGGAAACTGAGTGCTGGAACGACCGACATTGCCATTAATTGGTCTGGTGGGCTTCATCACGCTAAACGCGGAGAAGCCAGTGGGTTTTGCTATGTAAATGACATCGTTTTAGCTATCCTCGAACTGCTCAGGTATTCATGGCCCCCTATCTCCGCTTATATGTACTAATATTTTTCAGGTATCATCCGAGGGTTTTATACATTGATATCGATATACACCACGGGGATGGCGTTGAACTAGCTTTCTATCAAAGCAATCGCGTCATGACCGTTTCGTTCCACAAGTACACTGGGGACTTCTTCCCGGGAACAGGAAAACTCGACGACAATGGCTCTGGACCAGGAAAACATTTTGCGCTCAACGTACCTTTACTAGACGGTATAGATGACGACATGTACCTGACGATCTTCAAAACTGTGATTGAAGACGTCGTTACATCTTTCCGACCAAGCTCTATCGTCCTACAATGCGGTGCTGATTCTCTAGGCTGTGACCGACTTGGGGCATTCAACCTTTCAATCGCAGCCCACGGAGAATGTGTAAACTTTGTACGAAAATTCAACGTGCCACTTCTCGTCGTTGGCGGAGGCGGTTATACCCTGCGAAATGTTTGCCGATGCTGGACCTATGAAACTTCTGTTCTCGTCGGCGCTTCTATTCCAAACGAACTTCCAATGACTGTATACGACTCGTTTTTCGCCGACTCTCAATGGAAACTTCACCCTCCCCTAACAGGTCGGGTCGAGAATCAAAATTCCCCTTCTTCATTGCAACGTATCACTATGAGTATCCGGAATAAATTACGATATCTCCAGGGTGCACCAAGTGTTGCAATGCAAGAAATTCCTCCAGACATACAGGGCTTTCTCGAAGACGAAGAGAAGAATTCTGAAGAGAAGCAGGAGGAGTTGGGGACTGCTGTTGCTGGAGAGTTCAGAGTAGATGAATCGGTATCGAGGAACGAGTTTTATGATGGGGACAATGACCAAGATAACGAGCCTGTGGTACCTGCACCTGCACCTGCACCTGTTCCCACTCGTGCTCGTGGAACGCCTGGTGGCAGGAGGGGAAGGGGGCGAGGACGTGGACGTGGGAGAGGGAGGGGTAGAGTTATCTCGGCGGCAGTTGTGGATGACGACTCGGATGATGAACCTGTTCCACCGAAGAAGCCGGGTAGAGGTAGAGGCAGAGGTAGGGGGCCTGGACGTCCGGCAAAACGGGGTCCGAAACCGAAGGAATCGAAGGACAAGGAAACAGAAGAGAGTAATGCTGAAGCTGAAGGCGACGCTGATTCGGACACTCCCGCTAACGACTCTATGAATGTGGATAGTTGAAATGATGTTGGGGTCGTATGTGGTGCTTCTAGCCACAGCTGTTGACTAATTATGCTATATGTTTGTGACTGATATCGATTGTCTAGAGCTCATAGACGGACTTATTCACCATAAGGCATCAAAAACTTCATGTTCAGATGTGTTGAGCCATCTTCTACCGCAAGAAGACGGGAATGACTTAGGAATCATTGACTCATCGATCTCGTTAATGGACTGCAAAGGCAGTTTGGGAACAGCACGACGCTTGCTGATTCTGGTTCTATCACAGACCTCTACTTCATTTCTCCACATTCTCGCGCTAGTACTAGTATTTAATCGCCACTGGTACTGAATCCCTTACAACCACGGCTAGTCTTAATTGGATAGAACAGATTGCCAGTAGGTCAGGGTTTCTTTACATCTGCCCGCGGTCTACCATATGGCGAGTTGCCCTTGATCACAACGCGTTGCTCGTAAGTTGTTGCTCTCAGCTTGTGTTTTGATTGCCCCGGTTCGGTTCGAGCCATTAGTCATTGTCCCGCTTTAATTTTTTGCTCTGGTCGTACTGCTTGCGCGAGCTGATACTCAGAAAACTTGTCTTCCACTGAGACTTTTACATGCCATGTCGATTCTCGACCTTTGGGTGTGCTACATTACATATACTTTAGATGGGTATCTTTCTATTAGTACCACTTACGTCTGCCCGTCGGATTGAAGGAGATGTCTGTACGCCTTGCCACAGAGATTTAGCCCTTAGCATCGAGTAGCTTACTGGCAACATCCCGGCCATTTAGTATCAGCCCATTGATGGCTAGAGCATGTAAAATTTTACCGATAAATAGAGATCCGCCCTTCACGTACTACTTATCTGTTTTTTTTCTTCCTCAGGGCGGAGAACTGAAACATGCAGCTCTCTGACAGTGACTCGCGGGCACACTCGGAGATCTTTAACCAGCAGTACCTGGCAATGGGGATCTCCGCCACAATCTGCAAGAGATCGATACGGTGTCATTCCTGAGGGGAGAAAATGATAGATACACACACACAGTTGCATATTACATCTTTGGTCGCATCAGTGACCATTGTTTGAGGTCTATTTCATTGCAGGAAAACCTAGTACGGACTGGAATATCTTAGTGGCGTCACAGCCACTCTACAGCTGGGCAAGTGTTATTTTCAGGATGCTTGCCATCGGGCTTTCTTTCGATTACACGCGATCGGTCTCCTTGGCCGAGAAAACCAGCGGTGTCCCTCTGCGAGAAATAGCTTCTGGTAGTGTCGGTACACAAATATACGTACGTCACTGCCGCAGACCCGTTCTGCAATTGAACTATTTCTCGGTGTAGTTTGGACTTTCTACGCAGTAAACGGGGTACTGATTTAGATCACCATTCATAAGTTTTATTAAAGGGAAGTGCGTGCAGGCCGTATGTAAGAGGTACTTTGTACTAAATCTAGTAATACACTATGCTATTCTCAAACATTCCAGTACATTAATTCCAGACAAGATAAGTTATACAAAAGTTTGTAGATAGTCTACAGAAAATGAACAATGATGTAAGAGGTATCGAAACGGTGGTGTTTATCTCTAGCAGAGTCCATGCGCTGGTACATAGAGTTGTGGTAGTCCGAGTCACATTTGACTATTTTGATACAGTTCTTGAATTTTTGCGAGTTGGTAATCTGGAGTATGAGGTCAGTTTGACATCCAAAGCCAGATATGATTGATGATGGAGACTTACTCATCAATGGCGAATCCAAGGAGAATACTGCCATCGTTGCAAAAACCTTCTCTAGCATCCCTTCTAATTCCCCCTCTTGTCCCGTCTCATTCGCCACTCCTCCAGCCCAGCCTGATCTTACAGAACGCCTGTATTGAAGCTCTTCAATGAAAACTCTACACACATTAGTCCACAAGGACCCAAACAGGGGATTGATTTGTGCCACATTGCTGATATCTATCTGCCGAAGGAGAGTTACGCAGGCTTCAGCGGCAGAAAGGGATTTTGTTCGGGAACGTGGATTATCGTTAACAAAAGCACCATGCAATTGGATGCTGGCAGCATGTGTAAGTGTGTGTGTCAGAAGAACCGTACTGAAAAGAGGCGAAGAAGCGTGAGTCTGATCGATTGGAAAGAGACTCAGGCGAAATGTATCAATGAGATTGTCCAAAGAATTGAAAGCCTGAGCGAATCGGTTCGCCTCGTCTACTGGCATGTCTACACGGGTTCAAATGTTTTAGCGGATCGAATAGTCAAAAGGAAGAAAAAAACATACTAGGTCTAAACAAGCTTGTTACAGTAGCTGCCCGATCCAAAAGAATAGAAGCTTTGGCGTACATAGCTGTGGTCGAATATTCACTTGACGTCGAAGGATGTTGATTTAGGAAATTTTGAACGGTAGAACTACTCATAAGGTCCGGTGGCAGTCGCTCCTGTGAGATACCATGATAAGCAAACTGCTTGTACAAAGTCCGCCGGACACAGAATGACTCCACCTGTTCATATTCGTGCATGTCAAGAGGCCAAGGTGTGTCGATTCTGGAGCCGTGGCTCTCAAACACCACACTTGACAAGGGCGATCCAATTGCTACCGTCCATGTATTGCACAAGGCAAATGTGGTCCAGAATGCATTGATACGTTCACCCTCTTGGATCTGATCGGTTGGGGCAGGTAAGAAGGGTGTAGCCACACTTAACAGATTCAGGGATGACGATACACCAGCGCTTTGTGATCGTATCCGATGGAAACCCGCTCCGAGTGTGAGAGAGGTGGCTGCAGTGAGATGGTATTTCCCTTCCAAAATGCGTCCTGTGCGGAAGAAGTAGGTGCCCAATAAAATCTCCGATTGGATCCCGTGAATGATTCGATGAGGGTGAGAGGACGAGAGTATGTTCGCGACATGCAGCAATGCACGAGAAAGGAATGAGCTCTCCTGAGCACTGTTTTCTGTTCCTGTGGACCCTGAAAGATGAAGCCCTAGTAGATAAACAGTGCTCAAAAGTGCCGGTGCAGGTCTTGCGTAATGTCCTAACGGTAGAGGGAGCAATACAGATTCTCGAAAACGGGGAATGTTGAGAAAGAAACCGAACTCTATTGCGTGAGGTAAAAAAGATTGAAGTCTACACCACGTATTAGCTTTATGCGGACAGAGAAATATGAAGAACGTCACTTACAATAGACGGACAACGTTGGAGGGCGGTTCCTAATTCCAATGAATTGATTCAGTTTGACAGCGGTTTGTTGGAGAGGAGACAAATTTACCTCTTGGATCGCAGTTTCTGAATGCGACATCGAACTGGGCGGCGGTGAAGGGGAAGCAGAGACAGAGGCTACTGGCACAAGGCCCATTAGTTTGGACTGATGGAACATTAATGTATGGTACTGGTGCTTACTCGGACTAATGCCTTCCGACGAACTTGCTGCTGGAGGAAGACTGGGCATTGACGATGAACGTCCTTGAGTCTGCGTGTAAGGAGAGTGAAGTTTCACAGAATTCTCGTCTAATGGCTCCTCAAGTTCACGAATCCTCGCCTCTAGCCGAGTAATGTTTTCCTCCAGGAGCTGAGTTCGCGTTCTACCTGCGTCTGCATACTCACAGGCATCGCCTGGTCTTGCGCTCTTCAAACACTGGGAACAAATTGGTCTTTGTCCATCACATTTCTACATATGTGAGGTTAGAGATGTATACGCTATAAAACGGTTTACCTACTATTTTACGCTTTCTAGTCAAATAGTCAGTCTTGAGCTAGAGAATCCCATACTTGTATTAGACATACCTGCAGTTTCCGCATGCACGTCCCCTTTGAAGCGATGACGCGGCCCTAGACGATGATGGAGAGCCTGAGCCTGAAGCGCGATTCAAGTTGGTAGTCATATTATTCAGTGGTTGGTATTACTAGGGACTTTGGTAGCTATCGAGGTTCGGAGAGTCGCTGGACACGTAATTCGAGATGAACATATTGGTGAGGGTGTCTGTATATATACCATTGCTAGTGATTGACTCAATTCCAAGCCAAAATGGGACGCGCAAGATTTCGATTAGTGATTGTCGATTTCAAAGCCCACCGAGTCCGTCATCGACGTTTCATCACGTGACTTGTTACGTCCGACACTTGCGCTGACTAAATTCTTAGTGATCCTTCACCCCAACTCTTTCCGACTAGCTGGCTGCTCACAAATGGAACTCGATTATCGCCTCAAAGTTGCGCCTACCCCTCCTAGCACCTTCTTCTTTCAGTAACCTCCCTCCCCCTTTGCCGCCGTCTGCAAATCAGAAACAAATGTACGCATTCTTGAATGTTCTCCAATTCTCCATGTAATACCAAGCTCGTAAAGTGTATCCTCGGTTAGGCGGGAAAAAAGTTCGAGTCATGACCGAGATGTTGGTTGCAGATCAAGCATTTAATCAACCGGCCTTGGAATTCACCGCTACAGCTGCGAGCCTGCGAGCCCCTTGAAGATGGCTTCAAGCTACACAGGATTTCTCAAACTCATGTACCCACAAACTGTCAACTTTCCGCAGTTCACGGAATACGTCTTTGTGTGCCATTAATCTATACTGTTTGGTCTCTGATCCAACGGGACTAGACAGTTAATATTCCCATTCTTCCGAATTCTCCTTCTATGACGAGACTACCATGACTTCAAAATCCGAAGACTAGAGTCAGACCGCTTCCGAAAAATCAAAACCTGTATCCACCCAAGATCCGCGTCCCCCCGCTGGATAACAACAAGCCACAAGCAACCCCCTTTCATTTCCTATGGATTTTTGCTTCAAACAGAAGAAATGGAAGTCTTCTATATTCAGTTTTCGGGATAAGTAGGAGCTATATCCGTAAGATCCCATGAGGTGAGAATAATTCTGCATTTCCGGAGCAGTTCGCACAGTCCATCTTTGGATATTGGTTTACTTAAACCGGTAAGCTGTAGATCTCATCTCGGCTGTTTATTATTGTGCATACAAACTGTACGAAACGAGCAGGACAGAGGCGCCGGAATAGCTGATGACTCATTCGTGGATTCTATTCGATCCCGGTCTGCAAGGACTTCAAACAGATGCAAAGAGGTGCGAAGGCAGCGGCCTGGTACATAGCAACGTATCAGTGATGGGTTCAGATGGCACTGGAAAGTAGCAATGTTTTAACGAGCTGTTCATGTAGGTACATAATGCGCAGCTGCACACCGAGAGAATTTTAACAGCTTCGAGGGCCAAATAGCCCGCTTGCATCACGGCTTCTGGGGTGCCAGAGTATAGAAACGGATAATTATGATATGACTGCGTCTATGGAAAAGGCGGATGAAGGACACCGTCTCTCAGCAGGATTGAAATGCAAATGGTGCAGAAAAAAACAAATCCATTGGAAGCTTTAGTTTAGAAAACCTAATATTGATGTCACCAAAGAATTTGTCAGTATGGCGATCTGTCCTGAAGTAAGTATGTAGATTCAATATTTCGGATATAACGGAATACATCAAATGACGTTGATGGTGGGTACAAATTACCAAGCCTCAGGATAGAATCCGAAAGAGTACAGTAAGCAAGTCAAATATGACTAGGAACTAACGCTTTGCTTTCAAAGCCAGTCGTAACAATCCATATCAACATACCATAAGTATCAGAGAAAACACACTTGCCACTTATGAACTCTAAAAAACGGCGGCTACCGGAGAAAACAAATCCCCGAGAGTAGTCTATTCATTAAAAAAAACTGGTCCTGATTTTCAGGGAAACTAGCGCCTCTGCGACTCACGGAGCCAGTAGTACCGACTCATCTTAAAAAAGGTGATGACGCGTCTTCCCCTCGGACGACGACAATTGCGATGGAAGCAAGACAGGTATTGCGCGTCTACTATAGATCTCTGCCGAATTACATCGTCATCCTAGATACCTTTTCACTGTTCATAGAAAATCCGCGTACGTAAATAGTTTCAGGTTGTCAATATGACGCGTCTAATACACAGCTTCAAGCGAAGAGAGGAAGCGGTATCAGTATCTCTTTTTTAGCCTCCTTGAGGGGCGGACTATCGAGAACCTTGAGTCCTGACAAACCTCTTCCGAGAGGAGGACCGCAAATGTCGGGATTAATTATACATTGACAGATGTACAATGAAAGTTTAAAATGCTAATGACTTCGGCTTTCTTGCCCTTAAAATTCCGCTTGCAGTCGGCTTACAAGCCGAAACTTTATATTTGTGCCTCAAGCCTTTGCCACGAGCTTCTTCATAACTAGAAACCTAGCAAGGAGTAAAAGCAAAGCACCGCCTAATATCATGCTTCCTAAAGATTCTAAGCTTTCGGCACAAATATGAAACAACTAAAAGTAATACTTACCTGTGTAAAACCCCATCGCTTTCGTTCCATAAACTTTATTTACCTTCGCCGGAACAGGTAGACTCAGCAACGACGAGATACCGCCCAAAGCCCACATAACACCGAGTAGACGACCCAAATCGCCTGGATCAGCCATACGAGCAACTGGATCAGCTTCCAGAGCGATGTAAGTGCCTAATCCAATCCTGACAGTATTAAGTAAACGCAGGATTCATTGACTGAAGCCGTCGTTCTTACCCATAAAACAAAGTAATCGCCAGAAGAGCTGCTTCAGTTTTTGCGAATGGCCATGCGAATGTCATGGCCGTTGATATTATCAGAGCACAAAATTGGACGTTCAACGATCCTATCGGTCTTTACTCAGGCCTAAAACTTATATGAACCTGGTGTACGTACCGATTTTATCAGCGAGAAAACCCCCTCCAACTCTTCCAATACCAGAGCCGCCATTAGCTACTGATACCATGTAGAAAGCACGGGATTCTGACAAGCCAAGTGACATTGCTGTCGTGCCAACGTATGCAGGAACTGGCGCCGAAGTTAAATTTTAGAAGTCTGGAGTCAAGACAGTTCGACTTACGAGTATAAAGACCCATCAGAACAAGAAATGTCGAGATAGTGTAGGCGACGTATGGAGGATACAAGAGTCCTTTAAGCGTAAAGAGTCTCCGGTGAAGAATATTTGAGTCAGAGCTTGTTGTGTTGCGCAGGGACGGAGGTCGCGCTAGCTAAGAAGTCCGTGTTGTCACAAAGTCGAAATTCAAGACACCGCATAATCAAGAACCACTTACGATGCAGCAAATCACAGACAAGACCAAAAAGATAAACCCAAATACTCTCATCGTCCACGCAAATCTAGTGCACATGAAAGGTTCATGTCGAAAAGTCAAGGTATATAGGTCGCCGGACGATACTTACCCAATCTTGGGAAATAGATCTCTTCCTATGATTGGAATCAATATTCCGCCAATAGGCGTCCCAGCATACGCGACACCAAATGCTAAGCCTCTTCGTTGCCTGAACCACTGTGGAATGATCACTGGTGCAGCCCCGCTACTGAGACCTATGGAAATCTATGACGGAGTAGGAAAGAATGGTCAGATTGTCGATGAAAATATCATTATATCGACGTACCCCACTCAATACCCCTTGACAAAGAATGAAGTGCCAATAATTATGGCATTCAGCTACGAGAAAAGTCGATAGGACGATACCAATGCAACCAACGATTAGTGCAGCGCGAAAGTGTCCTCTGTCGCAAATCGGTCCACTTAAAAGAAGCATGAAATATGCCATGGCGGTCTGCAAGTTTCTAGCTCAATACTGCAGTCCTGTCGATAGGTACAAACGAACCTGCGTGGATCCTATCCAAGCTCTGGTCGCAAATAAGGCAAGTAAAAGTTTTTCATGAGATCATGAACTTACATATCACTGGAACTCGAGCTTTTCAAGATGTTGTTGCTGGGATTTTCATAGTATGATTGAAACACCTTGCAAGCAGCGATTCGCCAAATTGTTTTAACAGGTGCGCATGGTAACAGGGAAACCTACCCCCCATGAAGTGAGATATCCAAAGCTATGGGCATGAAACTATAAAGATGAATCGAGCACTTGATGAATTCCAGCACTCACGAGCAAGCTAACATCATGAATAACTGAATCACAGTGACGATATTGTCAAATCGTGTTTAGGCCACAACTGTATTACTTACACCTAATACCATTAACCACGCTTGGACTCCTCCATCAGGACTGCCAGGATCTACATCTGAGTACAAAGGCTCCTTGCTCAAACCGATATCGATGTCAAACGCGTGTCCAACACGTTTTTCTTCTTCCACTTTATGGATGAAAACAGTTCCCAATTCTATCAGCTCTATCGGAAAAGACAGGATCGCCGAAATCCAAGACGTACTCGGAGTATCTTGAGACATACGGGCGACTCAAGGACGAAGATGACCCGGAATGAGGTAGGTGCAAAGTTAAACCGTATACGGCATGTGTCCTCCAGAGATGAGGATCGGGCACCTAACAATCCTCCGGGTCCTCTGCGGTTAAGGTTCATAGAAGCCATGCAAAAGTACAAAGATGTCATTCATTTCCATGAACCCGAATCTGACCGTTCGGAGTCGGACGCCATACTAAGCACTACATTCATCGTCGGGCGCAATGACGACTCTCCTAGCCCTTCGGATGCGGCTATGACCCACCCACATCGTCATCGAGTTTCCTTCCAAATCCCAGGTTCCTGATACGCTCCCTAATCCCCTCACTGATAACCCTACCACCTGCTTTCTCTGCCTCCTCACCATTCTGATCACCGTTTCGCTCGCCAATCCTCCTTCCCCCAATAAACCTCTCTGCAAACTGCTCCAGTTGTTTCCTAAACCCCGAATTTGGTTGGACGACAGAGCGTTTTGAGCGAACAAGCTCGAGGGCTTCAAAAGCGCGCATAGCTTTAGGACCAGGAGTAGTAGCGATGAGGTACGCACAAACGACGGTTGGGCTACGGCTAACGCCTTGAAGGCAGTGGACCTGTACAGTAAGTAGATTCAAGCTGAGTCAGGAAGGTCGGGGATATAGTAGATAGCGCACCAAAACCCTATTCTCATTGTTCTCTTCAACAGCCTGCCTAATCCACGTCGTCGTCTCCTCCAAATGTCTCAACAAATTCGCTTCTGGTGCATCTTCGAGCCGAATATGCAGCTTCTTCAATGTTGTCCTCTTCGCATCCTGGCTGTCTAAACCTGGCACTGGTATAGAATCAGGAATTCCCGGCTCAAACCCAACCACCGATACTACGTGAGTTATTCCTAGCCTAGAGAGTTCCTTGGTATCTAGAGCGGTAGAATAGTCTGATAGAAAGAGCTGAGGAAGGATTTGGCTCGCTGAAGCGATTTCGCGTGCGCGTGTACGGATGTTCGAGGCGCCGAGTTGGGTAGGGAGTTTCAGACGGGTGATTAGCATTGGTAAAAGAGGTTTTCACAGAGCAGAAAGGAAGTGAGGATTATGCGTCGGTTTTAGTTCAAGTAATAGCATTATTGTTGCTTGACAAAGGCGTTGTCAGAAAAGCTGTGTGACAGTAGTGACACCCAAACTCATTTTACGGTACCGCAATGTCAAAACGCAGCTCAAATACTACTTCAAGAATTGGACATACCGAGCTCTCATATACGCATACCAGACGACATTTATTAACATAATTTCCGTCACGCACTAGGTCCAGCTGCAACTTCGAGTCAACCGTGCAAGAAACAGCACACTGGGATATTGCTCTGACATACATTAACTATTTCAACGCCCAGAACGCTATGAGAGTTGTATCGATAAGACATTGCTGCATCACAGTCAACTCAAATGTTTCGCAGTGTTTCAGCGATTCGGCCTGCAACAGCAAAAATAACGCGGTCATAGCTTTCAGATAAGCTCAACAAACTCGACTCGCATACCATGCACATCATTCTATGGATCCTAGTAATAGTTCTTCGTAGACTCATTCGGTTCATACAACAGAAAAGGATAAGCACGCATCTCCGGCCTCTGAAGTCGACGTTGGCTGTTGCGAATTCGTAAATAGCGCAAGCCTACCAAAAGGAAAACGAGAAGGACGGATCCCCCGACACTGGCGCCTATAATGATTGGGGTACTTGGAGCTGACGACTCAGAAGCGGATGGAGATGCCGTAGAAGTATCTGCCACAGTTGCTGAAGCAGACACAGTCGAATCCGAAATATCTTGCGTATATCTGCAAACAAAGATTGTCAGTTGACCTGCCTTTCAGCAAATATTTATGCACGCACATAAATGCATCTACTAATGCATTTGTTGACACTATGTCAGGATTGTCCTTTATTTTACCCCATGAAATAGTTAAGGCGTGCTCTTTGTCACCGTCTAACCCTTC
This sequence comes from Stygiomarasmius scandens, assembly GCA_037954225.1. Lineage (NCBI taxonomy): Eukaryota > Fungi > Basidiomycota > Agaricomycetes > Agaricales > Campanellaceae > Stygiomarasmius > Stygiomarasmius scandens. The sequence goes on along the minus strand of JBANRG010000079.1, from coordinate 131,371 downwards.
CTTTGACCATCTAACGGCAGACCCTCGAGTGGCATGGGTTCCATTATCCTTTGGAGCTGAATCGGGATCATGAAGGTTTAAACGAAACGAGGGAGCAGAGTCAAGTTGAAGAGTGGTGGAACTATTTTGATCCCAGAGACTAGAGAGATAGTATATTGCAACGCCTAAAAGCCGATCAATTGTATTATTGATGGATGTGAATGGTGTCATTACCATTGAACTTGAAAATGGCGGTCGCGTTTGGGTCTTGATGATTTTCGCTGTGCTTGCCGCCGTGGTACAAAGAATCCGAGAAGTTGAATCTCCAACCTGAACCCAATAAGTATGAAAACAAGTAATGATAGGATTATTGACAGGCGCACCTGTACCGGTGTACTCGACCTTAGGGTCATTCTCTTCAACCGTACGATTCACCAATTCGCAGGAAACGTAAATAGCGACGAGTTGTGTGAAAAGTATTAGGTAGGCAAGGAGTGCGACGGCGACCATTGACGAAATTATCGATGGTTCAGCTCAACTGAAGGTTTTAACGCAGATTCGGGAAAGGTTCGAACAGGATATGAAGTGCTTTATAGACTGTATCGTTTCAACTAGTTTCGATTCAGTGATCATCATTCTTGATGCATCGCCAGTGTTTCCTATGCAGCTCCCAATACAAAACGGCCAAGAGAGACAAGGATGTATTTGTCAGGCTACTGGAAGCTGTATTGGAAGAACTAGGAAATTCGACATATAGATTAGAATGAGGATAGTAGCAAGTAACATCCAATATGACGGTCAATGGACGTGGAGGAGACAAGAAAAAGCTTGGCATCAGCCTGCAGCGGCCCGGGCACGCTAAGTCGTACTGCATCAACTTCCGAGGTGTGTAATCTTCTTAATCGGGCCATGCTGAAAAGAAAGCATACAAGTTGCTAGGTAAACTATACCAACTTGGACAAGCTCTATTTCGAACCAGAAGTAGCTTTCAGGTATGCATTCACAAAACTCGACTCGCATACCATGCGCACCACTATCAACCTAGTGCTAACTTCAGGAAAATTCGTTTGGTTTATAGAATTGAAAAGGATAAGCATGCATCTCCGGCCTGTAAAGTCGCCGTCGGCTTTTACGAACTCGTAGATAGCGCAAGCCTACCAAAAGGAGAATGAGGAGAAGGATGGATCCCCCGACATGTAACCCTACATGCATGTACCAGTTTTATCACGAGCAATGCACTCGCCCACAGACAAGTAAAAATGGTCCATCGTCGAAACCTTTAATTTTAATATCAGCATGTAAATGCGAATGAGGGGAATGCATTGCAAAAAGAATCAAGTCAAAAGACAAAGAAATGAAGTAGTGAGAGTTATGGATTCTTACGATTCTGGCGCGCGAGAAAAAAATTCGGCCGCGCCGTAAGTTCTGCAAATAGCTGTAATAGTTCCTGCATCACGCTCAACCTCAAAAGCAAGCACCACAGCAATTCAGTCTGCAACACTCTTTTTCGAAGCAAAAACAACGCGGTCATAGCTTTCAGATAAGCTTAACAAAGAGTCGACTCGCATACCATGCGCATCATTCTATGGACCCTAGTAATAGCCTTTCTTCGTGGATTCATTCGGTCTACAACAGAAAAGGATAAGCACCCATCTCCAGCCTCTGAGGTCGACATTGGCTGTTGCGAATTTGTAAATAACGCAAGCCTATCAAAAGGAGGAGGAGAAAGACAGATCCCCCGACACTGGCGCCTATAATGACTGGGGTACTTGAAGCTGACAACTCTGAAGCGGACGGAGATGCCGTAGAGGCTTCGGACACAGTCATTGAGGCAGACGTAGTTGAATTCGAAGTATCTTGCGTATATCTGCAAACAAATATTGTCAGTTGACCTATCTTCCAGCATCTATATGCACATAGTAAATGCATCTACCAATGCATGTGTCGACTCTATGTCAGAGTTATCCTTCATTTTACCCCACGAAATAGTTAAGATATGCTCTTTGTCGCCATCCATTCCTTCTTTTGACCATCTTACAGTGGACCCTCGAGTGGCGTGGATTCCGTTATCCTTTGGAGTTGAATCAGGATCATGAAGGTTTAAAACGAATGAAGGATCAGAGTCAATTTGAAGAGTGGTGGAAACATTTTGGTCCCAGAGACTAGAGAGATAGTAGATCGCAACACCTAAAAGCCAATCATTCGTAAGATTAATGAGTATGAACAGTAGCCTCGGGCTTACCATTGAACTTGAGAATAGCAGTTGCATCTGGGTCTTTATGGTTTTCGTTGTGCTGGCCGTTGTGATACAAAGGGTCCGAGAAGGATCTCCAACCTAAGTCAAAGTGGAAAGAGAAAGTAAAACATAAGAGAACATCAATAGGTGATCATACATACCTGTCCCGGTGTATTCGATCCTGGGGTCGTTCTCTTCGATTGTATAATTCAGGGGTGTAGTCATTGACGAAGTTATTGATGTTCAGATCAACCAGTGGAAAAGGTTTTGATGTAGATTCGGGAAATGGTTTAACAAGAGCTTTATAGTAGGCTGTAACTTGAAATATCGTTTCAGCTAGTTTATTCGATTCAGTGACTGCAAGATGTGTACTGCTGGCAGTGTTTCCTATACGGTTTCCAATACAGCGCAGCCAGGAGAGACGAGGATGCACTTACCAGGTTGCCAGGGTGTACTAGATGAACTAAGACATTCAATGTATGATCGGGATGAGGACAGCAACATCCAATATGATGGTCGAAGATCCTCTGATCCAAGAAGGAAGAATGGAGTAGAAAAATTGATTTGTGTCAGCCCTCAGCACGCTGAGTCGTTTGGGTGTACAGTTGCGGACAATCAGGGCCCGCAAATTTTATTGTGACCGAGAAGCAAAATACGTCAAAAAACGATTTTTTCAGATTTTTCCCATGACAAATTGCAATTTTGGGACCTTCAAAAAAATGTGGTGTACCTCTGTGGGCCCTGGCCTGAAAAGCTTTTTATACTAATAATTACACCTTTTCAATTGATTTCATTGCCCTTTCTGATGCTGATCAGTGTTGTTTCTGCTTCCGAGCTGCCCACTCGGCTGCCTTCCCTGTCAGGCCCTGATGGTAGCATCCATGAAACAAAATTAACGATTGATGAAGTGTCGAATAGTATCTGTTGGACATGCCACTTAATGGCTGCTTGCTTTGCATCCTCGAATTTTCTCCACATCGGCGACATCGATTTTCTCTGTCGTGAGAATTTGAATTTTTTTATAGAATCATGAAAGGAATCGATTCCGCAATTTTCTAGATTTTTAGCGATTTTATTTAGCTTTGGCCAAATTTTTGGGGCTCAATAGAGCACATCTGCAACAAGAAAAATGATGATTTTTCTGAGCTTAGAACTGACCTGTTTTTGCTAGCTCCATCTGGCCCCACTAACAAGAACAACTATGGTGTGAGACCATGTCACAACCAACCAACATGTTTATCATATGCCTACAGATATCCAAGATGGAACCATCCATCATTGATATAGAGGCAGTTGAGAGTGATGGCGGGGGCTGCAGAGTGATGGTCTCTTCTGAGACATGCTCAATTCGTTTGTGTTTTTTCAATAGCTCTATTTTCAACTTTCTTTAGCCCCATTTTCATTTTTATGAGTGGGGCCATCATATTTCTCATTATAGATGTGCTCTAATGTACTTGCTATCTTGCCAACGGCTCGATAGAATTTTGTCAAAAAAATATCAGAACACCCTTTCAATGAGTTCTTTCGTTTCTGCTTATCCCCGAAGGCCCTGAAATAGGTCGGTAAAATTAGCAGGCTTTGATTGTCTGTATGATCTTATTAGCCCCTAATAAGTACGTAGCAAAATTTTTGAGGTAACTAGTAATTAATATAAAGACTGCAACCGTGCCTAATAACAATTACTGGTTTCGATGTGCTTGTTCTGATTTCTAGATTTTCTGTTCAACCGTGCCCCAAAGGAAAGATCTTTCCCCATGAATCGATTCTTGCTAGTACTACTCCCGTGAAAATTCATGCATTCCGTCTAGTAGTCGGGCCGTGCCGAAAGGACTCGGAAAGTACACTAACTGCTAGGTAAACTACACCAACTTGAACAAGTTCTGTTTCGAACCAGAAGTGTTACAATCGTAGCTTTGAGATATGTATTTACAAAACTCGACTTGCATACTACACGCATCACTCTACGAATCCTAATACTAGCTTCACGTATATCCACCTGATTTATAGGATTCAAAAGGATAAACATGCATCTCTGGCCTGTAAAGTTGTCGTCGGCTTTTACGAATTCGTAGATAGCGCAAGCCTACCAAAATGAGAAGGAGGAGAAGGACGGATCCGCCGACACTTGTACCTATGATGATTGGGGTACTTGAAGCCGATAATCCAGAGGAAGTGGATGGAGATGTGGTAGGGTCCGGGGTTTCTGACGCAGTTGTCGAGGTAGACTCAGTCGAATCCGAAGTATTTTGTGTATATCTACAAAAAAAAAAGATTTCAGTCCACCCTAAATCTTTGAGTATTTGTGTACCCACATAAATGCATCCACTAATGCATTTGTTGACACTATGTCAGGATTATCCTTCGTTTTACCCCACGAAATAGTTAAGGTGTGCTCTCTGTCACCGTCTAACCCTTCCTTTGACCATCTAACATCAGACCCTCGAGTTGAATGTGTTCCCTTATCCTTTGGAATTGCCTCAGGATCATGAAGGTTTAAACGAAATGGGGGAGCAGAGTCAAGTTGAAGGGTTGTGGAAATGTTTTGATCCCAGAGACTAGAGAGATAGTAGATTGCAACACCTGGAAGAATCAGTTGTAATATCGATGAACATTGATGGTATACAATCTTACTATTAAACCTGAAAATGGCAGTTGCATCTGGGTCCCGATGATTTTCGCTGTGCTTGCCGCCGTGGTATAAAGGATCCGATACATTAAATCTCCAACCTAGGACCAGGTCAGAGCAATAAGTATGGAAACAGTTAAATAAAATTAGTGACAGGCATACCTGTACCAGTGTATTCAATATTGGGGTCATTCTCCTCAACAACTGTCTGATTCACTAATTTGCAGTTAACATAAATTGTGATGAATTGTGTGAAAAATATCAGGTAGGCAAGGAGTGTGGTCATTGGCAAAATTATTGACTCGGATGGACCACCCCTTCTAGAGTGGGTTTGAAGTAGATTCAAGGAAGGATTCTGAAGGATTTCAGCGGGATGCGAGGAATTATATACTAGAATGTAACTCGTCATTTGATGGTTTTGATCCATCATTCATATTATAGCATCGCCACTATTATTTCCGGTACAGGTCTCAATACAGTGGGATGAGACAAGGATATGATTATCAGATAGCTAGGGCCTGCAATGGATGAACTAGGGCACCAAAATGCAATATACGGATGAGATAGTAGCAAGCAATGTTTCGCTATCTCTATGCGTATTTATGGTGGTCAGTAAGCACTTATTAGAAGAGGGAAATGAGTGAAGAAGGACTTGATAAAGCTTGGCATTGATCCATATTGATCCGTTCGTGTAGAAATTCGTACGTATCTTCCATGCTATATCAGTTGATTGGTTCCAAAGGGATGCATCAAACTTTCATTGATAACGGTACCAATGGCAAGAGGTTGATACACAGGATCTTTCTTCTTGAATGCAGCAGAATACACGATCTAGAAATTCAATTGCATTCATTGAGGCATGTAGAAACAGGGAACATCAAAAGCACTCAGGCATCATTTTTCTGATGGAACCCCGCGCCGACGGCTTGCACAGGTCAATAGAGGTGAAGCTGTAATCGCAGCCTGGTCCCGACTACTACCTAATATTCAGTTCAGTACTAGGTAGAAACGGTCTGATTGCAAATGAACACCGAGCGCCCGGGCCGGTGCTGGGAAGCCTATACCCTCACTTTTCTATCAAGTTGTGATTGAAGCTTCGCCTCTGAGGACGCAGTTGTGTACCCCAAACGGAACTCCCGAAGTCGTAGGTCGCCATAGAGTGGAACACGCCGAAGGAAGGACGGCGCATAGTTTGATTTCAAAAACCGCCGGATTTGTCCAAGCAGAATGTAATTAGACCATGCCAAAACATACTAGCTATATGTACTTGTACAAGCCCTTTGACACAGCTTCGGATGTGCTTTACAAACCAGGCTCGCGCTGCACCCTTGTTAGGATTTGGTCCGGACAGGTTCATTCTGTCTGTACAACTGAAAGGGATAAACGCGCGCCTCCGGCTTGTGACGTTGCCTATTTCGAATTCGTAAATAGCACAAGCCTACCACAAGGAAAACAAGGATAATGACGGATCCGGCACCGAGACTTGCACCTATGATGATTGGGATGATTGGGATACTTGAAGCTGATGAAGATGCCGTTGAGGTTTCTGACGCGGTCGCTGAGGTAGGCTCAGTCGAATCTGAGGTGCCTTGTGCAGTATATCTAGAAAAAAAGATTGTCAATCAATGCTGATCTTTCAGCGTTTAGGTACGCACATAAATGCATCTACCAATGCATTTGTTGACTCTATGTCAGGATTATCCTTCGTTTTACCCGATGAAATAGTTAAAGTGTGCTCTTTGTCACCATCCAGCCCTTCCTTTGACCATCTTACAGCAGAGTCCTGGGTGGTATGGGTTCCACCATCTGCTGGGACTGCACGAGGATCATGAAGTTCCAAACGAAACTCGGGATCAGAGTCTAACTGAAGAGTAGTAGAAGTATTTCGGTCCCAGAGACTAGCGAGATAGTAGACTGCAACACCTGGAAGCTAATCAGTCATGAGATTAACAGATGTGAATGGTAGCCTTACCATTGAACTTGAAAATGGCAGTTGCATTTGGGTCCAAATGATTTTCACTGTGTTTGCCGCCGTGAAACGAAGTGCCTGAGAAGTTGAATCTCCAGCCTAAGATGAAGCCAGAACAATATAGGAAACAGGTAAATATATGAGGTTATTGATGGACACACCTGTACCAGTGTAGTTGACCTTGGGATCATTCTCTTCGACTGTATAATTCACTAATTTGCAGGAAACATAAAACTCGATGAGTTGGGTAAAAAGTATCAAGTAGGTAAGGAGCGTGGTCATTGAGAAATTATCGAACTAGAGAAGATTTGGGCTTACATAGATTCAAAATACAAAGAGCTTTATACTGTACTAGTAACAACTTTGTTCGACTCGGTGATCCGTCGTTCGTGATGAGTATCGTCGTTGTTTCGATGTAATTATCAGGCAACTGGGCTTGGGTGGGACCGACTGCATGAGACTCGGTGCCAAGAGATGAAGACTGCATACTATTTTTGGAAAGTGGTACTGACCCTCGAGTTTAATCATCAGGTTGGAATCACATTCATTGATGATTCAAGAAATCGCCAGATGTTGCTATGGTAAGCAGAGCACATAGGAACAAACTTCGACACAGTTCCGCTCCAATCTCAGCTCGGTCGAATACTGGAATAAAGTCCAGGTGCGAGAGTACATCTGAACTTTTGATCGTGTGTGTAATCTGCTGCGTGCATCCACAATTTTTGCCTGATGCTACAAATGCGCCGCAGTTGGCATGAAGGCTAATAACTGGACTGTTTGCCTTGGCCCATTGGGCTTGTGAGCTGCGGGAATGACTCGGGATTACATCCCATGTTTAAAGGTTTCAGTTTCGTTCTCAAACATCCTAGAGAGATTGTGTCGAAGGTAGTAGATTTAATGAGTAGCTCTAGAATCGGAATTGGTGTGAGTTCAGCGTCATTTCTCACCTTTCGTGCCCAGCAAGTCACCAATGACGATTAAAGCTGAACGTCGAGCTTGGACGGTCAGATCGGCAATTTAGTGTGAAAAACGCGTCGAAGTATGCAACTTCTTTATGTTGGGGATCTGCGCGGGATGAATGTTTGCTTGTACTTACTACTCCTTGAAAGCCTCTCATAATAAGTATTCGCATGCATTTAGACTCTATACAAATCTTCAGTCTTGTTTGAGTAAGAAATACACACAAAGGGCCGACGGTATGTCACCAGTTTACAGACATTGTCGTCTCTGAATAGGCGGTCCCGGGAACTAATTCAGTTGCCATCAGTGATCACCAGGTGCTTCCCGGGCCCGACGTAACAAATGAACCAGAAAGATTTGGTGAACAGGGTACCAGAATTCGACAGCACGACTCTGCGACAAAGCACGAGTGGGCAAGCAACTGTGACGGTTGGAATGATGACACGTAAAAGCATCGACGACGGGACAGGGCAGCGTGGGTTTTTGCCGAGAGGCACGTGTCCGGGCCCCTTTTTATCGGGATGCCGTTTTTTCCAAATTCTGCATCCATCGTCATCGCATTTCCACAACGTGCTATGTATGTACTGCTGGCCAATTACGATGCAAACAAAACACCACCTTTCACATACACCCAATCATCTTTTTTCTTCAAAACCCACAAGACTCTTGTGTTCGCGTTTGAAATTTACTCAGAGCTAACGGCAATAGATTAAGGACTCTGCTTATCGTCAAGGGGACTAAAATTTCTCCCAAAGAAATCTATTCTGATTACCTTGGGCGTCTTAGCAACGCATTCTCATAAAGTAAGCTACCTAATTACTCTCACCCAGGTTTTTTTTCCACTACGACGACCACCCAACACCTTCCTGATTCATAGTCTTCCATAACTCAAGCACTCGTTTTTTTCCTAGCTTCCCGCTAATATGTCGTCGACACCCACGACGCCCACGCAGTCTTCATCTTTTTTGCCTAATGCCGAAAACAAGTCAAATACAAATATGCACCATATAGAACCACTCAGTCGGACGTCCTCTTCCTCGTCCACATCCGAAGAAAGAGGCCCAGAAACACCACCTACAACTCATCCCAACTCACCATACGCCAATTCCCGCGCTTATCCGCGTCTCCACACTACCCCATTTGCCACTGACCCGCTCGACGCAGCGTCTCGTCGGGACTCTTCTAATGCTCTACGTGCTTCCGTTCTAAACGTCTTTGCCGAACTCGGGGCTTTAGAGCAAAACTCTCAGTATGCAGATTGGATGTTTGGGGGTTTGCCCGGGTGGGAAGAAGGTCAAAACCTTCCTCAGAACCCCAATAGACGAGCCCTTGGTGCTGGAGTACGATTCCAGAGTGGAAGTAGATTCAGAGAGAGGCTGGATAGCCGGGGCTCGTCTATGGCGTTGCTGGACGGGTATATACGACTGACAAGGAACTCCGTTATCAATGAGGGAAGTGATGACGAAGATGACGCAGAGGAGGAAAGAGGTTGGGCAGGATCCAGGTTTTGGAGGCCGAGATCGAGGTCCAAGAGTAGGACCAGGTCAAAGTCGAGGCAGAGGAAAGACAAGGAGAGAGATATCAAGTTCAAGGATGCTCCAGTTCCCAGAGAAGGCGAAGACCGTTCTGCCCGAAGAAAATCGGTTTGGAGAAAGAGCCTTCGTGCATCTGGATACGAATCTGATGGCGCAGCCGCCTCCGTATCTACTTCCCTCATAAAGACGTTCACGAAGAATAAGCCCATCAAGCGGATGCCCAGCCAAACGAGGAAAGAGGATATCTCACGACCTCTGCCCCAACGTCGATCTGGTGTTCCTTCAGCAGCCCTTGGTACCCCAACGACGCCATCGGGATCCTCCAGCGACGGACAACCCACCATTCCATCATATACCACCCCTTTCCCGCTTCTCGGTGTTGGAACACCGCTCGGCCGCTCTATATCCCATGACGACGCCAATCCCCGCACCAACCGCCAGTCTCTCCAAACTCTCAACACGCTCAATACACTTGCTCTAGAAGAACAATGGGACAAAGTCGATCCATTGTCGACTATTGATTTCCAAACTCTCAACACGTTTGAGAATCCTTTCGTCGGCACTGGCAAGCTGAAAAAGAAACCTCCAAAGGCAAAGGCTCAAAAGCAAGGAAGTACGTCGACTTCTCGCGTAGCGAGTCCGTTGACAGTGCCAGACTTGGCACCAGTACCTATTGTTGCTACTGCTTCGACCTCTAGCAGTCCAGGAAGGAAGTCGAGGAGAAACGTGCCGAATATGATCGAAGTCCCTCTTCAGGACCAGAGTGCATTCCCAGTACCCTTTCCACACAGTCCTTCAAACTCGAGCTTGACGAATCTACCTCCCTTACCGAGGAGTGTTGCATCGGATTCGATACCGGTACCTTCGCATCCTTTCTATTCGAACAACTTTACCGACGCACCACCGTCGATCTCAGAAGCAAGCGCTAATGACGGCCACGACAACACTGGAGGAGGCGGACTCTTTTCTAGGCTTGCGAGACCCTTTTTGTCATCTCAGAGCAGCAGCAAGAGGTCGATCAAGACCTCGAAAGCAACGCCACCCGTTCAGGCTATCGCTACAGCCATGGAAGCAAATGGTGCTGCTGCTGCTGTTCCGAGTACACCGTCAACGCCCAAGTCTAACAATGGCGCCAGCAGTGGGCCCAGGACGCCTCAATCTCCTCTGTCCAAGCCAGGATCATCTCATGGACAAGGATCAGACCGTGTTTCGGAAGATAGCAGTCGGTTGACTGTCGGTCATTCTTCGAGACCTGGGACGCCGCTCTCGCCGCTTTCAAAGGCGTTGGAAAGGGGTTCGTTGGACGAGACGAAGAGGAGGGTTCCCAAAGTTCCTGCTACACCTACAGAACCTGTAGCGTTTCCTAGAGTGAGTTCAGGTTCTGATACCGAGGTTGGGGGGTGGAGAGGTGGTATGGAGAGTGGTTGGGTTGATGAGATTGATTGATTAGTGTGCGATAATGACGACGATACGATGAACAGTGGTTTTACACTATGAATTGCAACTTGGATATACATATTTTTGGCGTCTTGTTTTCACGGTTTGCTTTTGATCTAATTCGTACTTATAGAGAGAGGTACATACGTACATTACACTACATACATGCGCACATTATTCGTTCGTTCATACACAATTTCTCTTCTCTTTTTCGGTGACAATTGGTTATGCACAGACTTTCCTTAAGTTTTCTTTTCGCCTTCATTCGTACTAGTAGTAATTTAACCTAGAGTCCGTGTAATTATGCCTTTCGATTTACTAACTTGTTCTAAAGGAGCTTTTGTATTCTCTTTCAGCACTATCATAGTATGATGAATGATGAATCTGACAGTCTTCTGAAGATCAGGTTCAGGTTCAGGCCCAGGAACGAACAATTCCGAGAAAGAGAGAGTGTGATAGTCTAGAAAATGGCAGAAAATGTCATGATACTCCATAACCAGGAACGCGTCGACGCGTTCGTCGGCAAAAGCCGAGTTAAGTACAAGTTAAGTAGCTTCTCTTCGACTAAAGTTTAAAGTATTAACATCGACCAAGGTTCGGAACCGGACATGATTCATCAATAACTTGGTTGGGACTCGGAAAATATAAAGTCTGGAGAAAGAAGGAATTCATTGATTGTAATTTTAATCGTTTTTAAGTGAATTAAATCAGTAGTCAATCACAACGATGCTTTAGAGGATTGCCATTGCATTTGGTGGACTGGCAACCCCTCCAGCTACATTCAGTACTTGAATCGTGAAGAAGAACGTGAACCGATTGAGGGAATGGCAAGTCTCTGCGAGCTTCTCGAGGTCAAGCAATTCCACTATAAAGATCCTCAGCACTGCGAGTAGCAACAATCAACTACGGAGCTTACCTATACTCTGTCCCCATCCACTAATAAACACCTCGTGTAATGTTCTGTTCACCCCATCAACGACACCCCCTGTCGGAAATGGGAATGCCTCGAATCCTAGGTTGTCTGCTCCGACCAATGACAGTTTCTTCTCCCAAATCCAAGCCAAAGTCTTGTCGCTCGTCTCGACACCTAGGAAATTTGCTTCTTCTCTGTACGGGACTACCATTTGTTCGTGAACTGGTAAAGCAGCATATTGTTTGTTGAAACCAGTACGTATGACCAGGAAATCTCCTGGACGAGTGAAGGAACTAGGGTTCATGCCTTGCCATTCGGCGACTGCGTCGAGTTCATCAACAGTTATACTTCTTTCCTGTGATCGAGTTCAACGATGGAACAGACGAGTATTATGCTCGACGGGACTTACACTGAGTGTATCGAATGAAGCATTCTTGGACTCCATCCATCCAGCCCAGTCCAACAGGACTGCTCTTCCCGCTACACCTTTTGCTGCAGCATCTGAACGGATGTCAATACGAAGCCTAGAAAATCTAGACGTCAGAGCTTACTTTGTATACCAAGGGTATTAACACCTTCGGCCGAAAAGATTTCTTCGAATGTGACTCGGTTGTTATAAAATCTGTCGTGTGCGTCGTTAGCATGCCTGCCATCAGCTGAATGAACGAAACTTACTGATAAGTTGATACGTTTGCATTCGTCGAGTATGGGAAATGTCTTAAACCGTCGTATTGAGTCGATATCTGCGTGTTGATCGTAATAATATCATCTTGGTACCCCTCTTGCGCAAGGAAAGCTTCAATGTCGTTAGCATATTTGCCAAGCGTTTGATAATTACGAAAACTTACTATGAACCAAAGGCGTCCTAGTTGGAAGAAGTGGAGGATGAGGAACATCCAAGTTTAAATTAAGACTGATAGCGATTCCTTCTTGTACTTCTGCAAAAGCTGCCTTGATAGTGTCAGGTGTGATGTGATTCAAAGCGCCAAGTTCGTCTTCTGCGCCCTGAATTAAAGTTAGTATGGACTAGCTTGACAGCGAATACGATGCTAATGCTCACCCAAACGCCCCATGCAGCTTTTGTCGGGAATGAGGGGTGCAGAGGGAGCTGGTCGTACGAGGGCCAGTTGGCGTACATATCTGAAGCGTTAAAGTCTCTGGAAACAAGAGTTTTCGGGTCAGGGATTGGGGTTCCTTTGACCACCCCAAGAGCAGAGAGTAACAAGACGATGACCTGGATCGAGAACATCTTCGATACTAGAGAAAGGCTAAGACAACGAAATCATGCATATCCTGAAAGTTTAAATAGCTTTAGTTTTTACATAGTGTAGCAAAACGGAGTGCTTACCAAGTGTATCGGAAAGTTTTCGGAAAGCTTCCGAAAGTCTGACTGTACCTTGGTTCAGTTTCACTCAGTCAGCACTGATCTTTCAAGCGGAGTGCTTGTAGAGCGCGGCATTACAAGCTCATTCTGAAGATAGGAACTGACACGATTGTTAGTCGAGTGTGAGAACGAAAAGGATGTAGTGACAGGTGGTCCATATTTCCTTGCATAAATTCCGACCGGTCAGCAGCTGGACTGATCCAGAAAAATGACAAAGGCTCTGAGTTGGCTGATTTGAACTATACCCAAGTTAAGTACGACGATACGGTGGTCAGTTCGATTGTGACGACTATGCAACAATGCCGAGTATTACTTTGGAAGGGGAAATGCGATTAACAATTATTTAATTGAAGCGGATCAAAAGACATGGATAACTTGTTCGCAAAGGACTCGCGGAATCCAGGGATCGGGACAGCCGAAACAGTTGGAGAGATTCAACGCTTCTTAGAAATGCTAACGTGTAGATTTTCTACAGCATTCTGCTGTAAAGTCTCCGCTTTTAGCTCCAGGTCCTCAGTATACCCTGTTGTTAGCCAAGCGGTATGTGTCTGTCGCTATAATCTTGCAGCCGGTTAGGCCATGGTTGAAGAGAGGCTATAACGATGGCGGGTATGAACGGTGTAGCTATAGTATGGGCTCTTCCTCCTCTTATCGAGAATGAGCTCGGTTAATAAAATCCTTGGAGCTTCCAGTAGCTGAGCATCTGCATATAATCAAAAAAACTCACTTTGATGCTTGGATGTATTATACTATGCCTCTCGCCCTCGGCGTAGTTTAGCTAGTTGATGTCGTGACGTCGTCGCCGTTTCTGTGAAAGACTGATGTGACGGTAATATTTCTTTCGACCGTGACATCACTATACACCTTGAGCCGGACGTAGAACTTAGAACTTGAGCTAGTTTTACCTCTCATCGATCTCATCACCACCAACAAGCCACAGCTGCTACGCTGCCTCAATGCCCATCACATTCCATCCTGCAAAGCACTCTTCCAATCCTGTCCGTTTCACTCCAAAGGACCACGCAGCCAACCGATCTTCATCCGAATTCTTGAAAGCTGCTTGTAGCAATCAGTACAGCGATTGCAAAGAGCTTCTCCAGTCTTCTTGGGAGATTTCTCTTTCCCCGAATGATCCGCTCGTTCCGTTGACCAACGGATTTGTCGACACTGTCCGACGAGCTTACTCTGAACATCACGCACTCTCCATCCGTCCAGACGATGTCTGGATCTGTATTCTCACTCAATTCAACAATTTTGTCAACGGCAACGCAGAGAAACTTCGTGATCATTTCGTTGATCATGAAGGGAAGAAGAAACTCGTGGTCGCCGACCTATCTAATAACGAGTACACTGCAGATTTTGGTTACCTGTCCAACCTAATGGCTGGGCTGATCCAGCAAAATGTCAAAGACCCTGAGTTGGCGGATTGGATTATACCAAAGTTCAGCACGACGACGCACGACGACGTGGTGGTCAGTTCGGTTGTGATGATGGCGACCATGCAGGAGTATTTCATTTACGAGTTCCTCCTTGGATGTGGATTGCCAAGTGTCACTTTGGAAGGAGAAAAAAGTGATTACGAAGAGCTGTTAAAGCGGATCGAAAGACTGAATAAATTCGCAAAGGACATAGACTCGCAGGCTCCAGGTTCAGAACAGGCGAAGCAGTTGAAGAGATGGTACGAATGTCTTGGACCAATTTTGAAGAGATTTGTCCAAGCCTTCGATGATCCACATGGTCAGGAAAACTTGGATTTTTGGGAGAGAGTCGCACATGTGAGTGGAGGGGGTAGTAGTGTACCCTACTATTCTGGTTGGATCACGGCGTTTTGTGTGTTTGATAATGACGGCCGATGGATTGGAAGAGACTTTGACGAGTCCGAACAGGTAACGTTTTCCTGTTCTCTTTGCCTGAAGTATTAACACCTAATTTGTGCATCGTCTACGCCAAGCAGCCTTCTGTCTTTAAGTCTTCTTTTGGTTTCAAAACAGTGGTCCGAACTCTTGTTCTTGACGGTATAACTTATCCAGTTGTTCACCAAACACCATATGGTTATGCGTCTGTCCCTGTCATCTTGTCTGGTCCCGAAGGTGAGGAAAAGGCTACAATGGTGGCAGGTATGGTGGGAATGAAGGTGATGAAAGATTCTGTCAAGCCATTATCAGGATGGTGTATTTTTAAAGACGCTAATGTTACTCGTCGTGAAGCAGCTACAAGCCGTAGGGGTTAGAAAACCTGCAATCTTACTATTTAGGCTCGGATCCATAGCAGTGCTCTTTCTTGAATGTACTACCACGTTGTTTACACAATTGAATGAAATGTTTTACTGTGATCTCTCTAGTAGACCTGTGACACGTCCTTCTAAAAGACGCTCTTAGGCTGAGTGTGGTCGCTTTGCCGAAGATATCGATGCAAATACCAAAAATCTTCTCCAGAAGGGTCACCAGGCTAGTGAACACTGTTTCTGCGAGGTACATTTATTGGTGACGGTAAAAGCCGAACATCCTTTCCTCTCAACTACTATCCCAACGCTCGTTATGGTCCTAGTGACCTCTTCCATTCTATTCCCTCCACTCTTTCTATTACTTTGGATACCTCGTTGGATGCTGGTCATCTCTTTCTACCTCATCGTTCAAGTTGTCGCGGCTCCTTTCCCAGCAACCCAACCAATTGCAACTTCCGTACATGCGACCTACCCAACACTCGTTAACTCGCCTTCTCCCACTCCTACAACTACACCTTCATCGATTTCCTATTATCCGAAGCTGGAAACTCCAAGTACATCAAGCTCAGACGCCCTTGCGTTGCACATTTCTGCAATTCCAGTCGTAGTCGATACAGCGACTGTCACAGTTACTCGGGTCGCCGAAAACCCTATCGTAGACTCGCCCGTCAAGAATATAGCAACAACTACAATCACTTCGACAGAAATCGCAGTCGTTCATTTGGTCTTTGAGACGCAGATAGCTACAGCTACCGCTACTCAGGTCGTCAAAATTGTCACTGAAACTGACACTCGAACCAATACAGAGACGGAGACGGAGGTTCTGAGGATTGTGACGGATGTCTTGACTCAAACTCAGACTGATACTGTCATTGTCCCGCCCGCAGCAACCTCGACACTTTCCACGTCGAATCCAACCTATTGGTCCATGCCAGCCCAGATTACGGACTTGGTGTCGGACTTTGGTATAACTTCGTTTCCGGGACCGAAGAGGAACATCGAGGTTGTCGACGCAATTCCTGAGAGCGCTAGTGCTAGTCCTACGACTATGGAATCTCAAGTGCTGTCATCTACTTCCACTTCCGTCTCTGGCTCCCTTTCCGATCCATTGCAGTCTCAGCCCACTCAAGGATCAGAACCAGGTCCAGAGCATCATTCTATCCTACAACTCTTTTATCCCGAAGGCTCTATCAATCCCGGTGGATCTCCCAAAGGCGGCTCTCAATTCTATGCTACTCCCCTCGACCTCTCCAACGCGACAAGTGTTTCACTCAACTATTCTGTCTTCTTTCCCGACGACTTCGACTTTGTTCTGGGCGGCAAGCTTCCCGGATTATATGGTGGACATACTGGTTGTTCTGGTGGTAACTCTGCCGAAGACTGTTTTAGTACGAGGATGATGTTTAGGGAGGAAGGAGCCGGGGAGTTGTATCTCGTGAGTGCTCGCATTACATTTCATTTTACGGAACAGGGTCTGATAAATCTTCCCAGTACGCACCGAAACATTCTCAAGCGCCCGAGTTGTGTCAAGATCCGCAGTCTGACTGTAACGCCGATTATGGATATTCTTTGGGAAGAGGCTCCTTCTTCTATAAACGCGGACAGTGGACGAATATCAATCAAACGGTCACACTAAACACGCCTGGACTTCAAGATGGAAAGTTTTTACTGCTCGTCAACGGGGAGAAGGTTTTGGAGAAGACAAATATCTTCTACAGAAATGCACCAGGTGTCGCCAAAGGGAGCAATGGGGATAGTAAAGGAGGTAATAGTGGTGATGAGAGCGGGGACGACACTAGCAACGACAATGGCGGTTCTCTTCCCGAGTCAAAAGCCAGACCAAAGCCATCCTCTTCGCATGTGTCTGATCCACATGATTCTCCGGCTGCTGGTAGTGAAGAAGGTCTAGGCGGTCTTCTTGGAGGTATTCTTGGAGGGGGCTTGTTGGGTGGTGTTTCTCAAACTCGTCGAAAAGATCATTCTTTTGGACTCCGCGCTGTACGTGAGCAAACACAACAAGTTTGGAGTGCTAGCACGGAAGACCCGCCCGGTGAAAATGCGACAGTAGCTGAAGCAGAGCAAGTCGAAGAGTTGTCGGAAATGCAGAAGGTCCAAGCTTTGCACGATTTACTTGGAGAAGAGGAGTTGGCACAGGAGGAAGGTGTTCTCATTTCTCAGTCTTTATCATCGTACCAGTCCAACGTGCAGAAGGATGATAGCGATGGCGATGAAGACCCAGTTGGGTTTGCTGGAATCTTTTTCAGGTGCGTCCTTCCCGAAGTCTCAGCTGAGCAGACCTAACGTGTTTTCATTTTTGTAGTACTTTCTTTGGTGGACACGACCCACAGTACGCGACCCCGAAAGACCAGTACGTGTGGTTCAAGGATTTTCAGCTGGAAATACACGGATGAAAGCAGAATTACTGAATGACAAGTAGGCAGTACAAAGTCTGTATGCAAAAATTAGTGCTTTTGTGTAATATGAATGCAACTTTGGTGTGTGTGGTGCCAGGAAGATATGAAGTGACAACTTGGCGAGATGTGTCACGCGTGGTTTGTACTCTCAACAGTTCTATCAGTATCTTTTGGCACTTCTAGGCCATTCGGCCACAATCCTTCCTTTGACTTTGCAACCGGTTCTGGTCATTGATAGATCAATGTTCGTGGGCCAGCTCAGTGCACAATATCAAAGTCGTATCCTGAGAGACCTCTTCGCCGTTTACGACCTGTGAAGCTTACCTCCAGTGTTATCCGTGTTATTGACCGATATGCAGTCTTTTTATAAACCTATCCGACATTCTATTCATCACCTCGCCTCTCCAATTGGTATTTGATGCACTTTCAGGATATGAAGCTCGGAAAGCGTTCGGCAGCGGTGAGTATGGGTCACTGCAAACACTTTAGACTAGAAGATGGGAAGAATGTCTTCGTTGTCTTTGGGATTCCGAATGCGTCTCAGGAAAAGCAAACGTGGAGGGTGCTTCCTGCTTGGATGGAGGTCAGACTGATGGTGGTACGTGTGTAGCTCCTCGTTCACGAGTTTTTGGTGTTGATACATATCTCAGACAGCTCGAGTGGAAGATCTACCGAATGGCCTGCGAGACACTCTCAAGTTTGAAGAGCGAATGAGGTTAGTGGTTTTGAGTTGAGGATCTCCTTTAGGAAGAGTTACGCATATCTTATAATTTGAGTCTTTAGATGACCGCATAGTCCGCATTTTGCAAATTGTCTTAAAACTTTCCTGAACTTTCTTTCACTTCACTCAGACATCAAATATGTCCCATCTCAGACATTTGTCCTCTCTATCTTCTTCGCGAACGTTTCACAATGCCTGAACAGAAAGCTTTGGTCCTCGACAAACCCAACGGTTCCTTCATTGTCTCGACGCGACCTATACCGAAACCTGCTACCGGCGAGTTGCTTGTTAAAGTCAAGGCAGCTGGTTTGAATCCTGTGGACTGGAAAATCCAAGCCGGCCCATATGCTTGGTTGGCTCAAGATAGCTATCCTGCTGTCTTGGGCTCCGATATCGCTGGAGACGTAGAAGAAGTTGGCGAAGGTGTAAAAAGGTGGAAGAAGGATGATAGGATGTGAGTCTTTTGCGTCTTGGCTAGGCGCTACGAAGTCTCAAAAATGCTTTTATCAGTTACTTCCAGGGTCGCTACGGTACCAACGATTACACTGCGTTTCAGCAGTATACTCTGATCTCTGCTGAACTTGTCGGGAAGGTACGTATTCCACATTAGGTCTGCTTTCTGACTGAACGTCCCCTCGCATAGATCCCCGAACGTTATAGCTATTCCCAAGCTGCCTCCATTCCGGTCGCTTTCATGGCTGCCGTATTTGGACTTTATGCACCCAAGCCGGCCGGGCTCGCTCTCAACCCTACTCTCGATTCCTCAGTCAAGTTTACTGGACAACCGGCTCTGGTTATTGGTGGCTCGACCTCGGTGGGTCAATTTGGTACGTTGCAAATTGGTGGTATTGCTAGCCAACGATAATAAACTCACTTTCTAGCAATCCAGCTCTTCCGTCAACTTGGATTCTCCCCTATCATTGCTTACGCGTCTAAATCACACGAATCTCATCTTCGACAGCTTGGTGCGACCCACATTATCGACAGACGTTCAGTATCCTTCGCCGACTTGCCCACTGCTATCTCTGAGCTTTTACCGAGGTTGACGTCTTCGCCTCTGAAGATTGTATATGATGCCTTCTCTGGACATGAGGCCCAAAAGGCGGCCTACGATAGTCTGACAGATGGTGGGGACGTGATTACAGTTAATCCAGATCAGATCAAGCCAGAGGAGAAAGTGGATGGCACGAAGAACGTACTAGTAGTTCTTGCCTCAGTACATCTCCCTCAAGTACAAGATTGGGGACGGCAATTGTGGAAAGTACTTGAGAAGTGGGTTGAGGACGGTATCATTGTGGTGTGTATTCGATGCACTTTTATTTTTTTGACGTTTCTAACCTGTCGGTGTAGCCCGCACGGGTGGAGGATCTACCGAACGGGCTAAAAGGTATCGCTGAAGGCCTGGAAAGATTGCGAAGTGGTACAGTGAGCGGTGTGAAATTGGTCGGACATCCGCAGGAAGGGCTGTAACCGAAAAAGGCACGATGTATTTGTTGTAACAGTATCTTATGTCTTTGGAAAGTTTAATGTTGGTAGTACATATGTACCCCGAGTGACAGATTTGCGTTTGAGCTCAGACCCCGAGTCTGCTGTGGTCTCGGCAAAACATGTTTGTTTGGTTTGTCAACGCGGTCCTTTGTTTCATCCTTCCATCGTACATTTCTTGCTCGCTCAGTTGTGCTTCTGTAACGCGTCCGTCCTCTCAATTACGCGTTTTTACAGGTTTCTGACCATTCTTTGCATAACAGACTATCTCCAAGATGGCCTGTCAGAGCTGTTCCGCTTCTGAACGTCTGTGCACGTATCCCATCCCAGACATTCAAAACCGCCTTCGAACCGAATTCAGCCCGACTGCAGCTCAGCTATCCGAAATCAAAGCGATTATTTGTAGTGGCGAGGAGGATCTAGGAGCCTACCAGACAGAAATTAACCGTCTCAAATCCAAAATCGTTCTGTTGACCACTAAATCAGATCTGCTCCGAAAACACGTCCAAAAGACGCGTTTCTTACTCTCACCCATACGCAGGTTACCCATGGAAGTGCTTGGTCACATATTCTCGTACTGCTGCAACAGCCGCTTCAACTTGACTTCGTCGATGCGTAAATCCAGAAACTCCTTTTTGGCCGTCTGCAGTCGCTGGCGAGAAGTCGGACTCTCCGCGCCCCAGATCTGGTCTGTTATTGATTTGGAGTTTATTCATCATCCTCAGAAAGATCAACTCGAATATGCCCAAGCGGCGCTAAATCTCCATCTCTCGCGCTCCAGGGCCTGCCCACTGGACATCAGAATTAATCACTCGAGGAGGTTGGGCAAGTACGAGAAGAAGCTTGCTCAGACCCTCGTTCATCACTCCAACCGATGGAAGCATCTGTCATTGAAATCATACGACTTGGAGCCATTCATGCCCCTGGCGCATTTGCCTATGCTCGAAACACTCCAGATCGACGTTTATGTTTCCCCGTCTTACATTAAAGCGATGTTTCCCGCTAAGCTTCCAAACCTTCGGCACTTTTCAGCCCCTGCTTTCCCTGGAAACGTGGATGCCATAGTTCCTTGGGAGAATCTCACCAGTCTCGAGATGGACTTGACTCCAGAGGCCAATTGTTTGAATGAGTACAGCGCATTGAATATGCTCGAGCAATGTACCAATCTTCGTACCTTGACATACAACAACGTAGACCACCTTATCAACCTCGAATACGCCAACCGGATCCGGGCACTCATTGTCCCTCAGGTCTCCAGTTCTGTCACAAATTTGAAGATCTTTGTGGCTGGAGATGCGGTCAAGTCCCAGGTTAATCTACTTGGTTCAATTTTCGGTTCCCTTACCCTTTCCAGTCTCGAGTCGCTCACTCTAGCCGCTGTTTCATGCTTCAACGATTTCAGGATGAAAAATTGGCCTTTGGACACTTTACGTCTTTTTCTCGAGCGGTCGGCTTGTTCCATCACTTCCCTCACACTTAAAGGCGTCGGAATGCCCGATGGCGAGCTCATATCCCTTCTCGCGATGCTGCCCACTCTAACAGACCTCAGCGTCCACGAGGAAGATTTGGCTATGGTTACCAAGAAATTTCTGAACAGCTTGCACAGCTATGACTTTAGTCCGTTCCAAGACTCGCCGCAGCCTCTGTTACCCAAGTTGCAACGACTTTCTCTGAGAGCACATGGCGACTGGTTCAGTGAGAACACATTCGTGAAGATGGTTATCTCACGTTGGTTGCCTCAAGGGATGAACATTGATCTTGGTTCAAATTCCGGTAGAGTAGCACCTGTGGAATGCTTGAAGTGGGTAAAGGTGCATGTCATGGGAAAAAGGGTCAATAAAGTGATTTGGGAACGCCTGCAGTGCGTCGAGGCGGGATTAGACGGCGATGGGTCAGGTATGAAAGTATTGTTGATTGACGAGGATCCACCAAGTAGTGATTCGTCGTCTGACTCGGAGAGCTCCAGCTCTTCATACAGTTCTTCAGAGTATTAGAGGACAATTAGATAGATTCGTTACAATTAACAAGATTCTCTTCCGTATTACAAGCCGTCTTGAGGGTGTCCGATCAATTTTACACCACTGACGCCATTCTTCAACCTCTTCAATCCTTCTGCTATGCCTAGCAAACCATTAGGGAGATCTTCTACCCGGCTAGGCTGTCGGTAAAAAAACTCAGTCCGACATGCATCGACGACAAGAAGGAACAAACTCACCACAATAACACCGTCCTCAACCCATTTAGAAAGAACCTTCCACAACTGTGCACCCCATTCTTTCGTGTGTGGAAAATGGACGGTTCCAACCACGGCGAGAACTTTCTTCTCATTCCCAACCTTGTCCTCTGTCTTGAGCCGCTCCTGATTGACGATAATCATGTCCCCGCCATCTGCCAGGCTGTCATATGCTGCCTTCTGAGCTTCATAACTCGAAAAAGCATCAAACGCAACTTTCAGAGGCGAAGACGTAGTATTGGATAATATGTCGGAGACGGCTGAAGGTAAATCGGCAAAAGAGACAGAATGTCGGTCGATAATGTGAGTTGCACCGAGCTCCCGGAGATATGATTCGTAGGCTGAAGAGGCATAGACGATGACAGGGGAGAAAGAAAGCTGACGAAGAAGTTGAACCACTATAAGAAATGGACAATGAGCATTTGAATTCAAAGATGATTTGAGTCAAGCGTACCATATTGGCCGACAGATGTCGAACCACCAATTACCAAGGCAGGCTGCCCGGTAAACTTGACTGTTGGGTCGAAGGTAGGATTGAGAGCAATTCCTATTGGCCTTGGTGCATAAAGGCCAAATACAGCACAGTTAAAAGCTACAGAAATTGAAGCGGCTTGGGAATAGGTATATCGTTCTGGAATCTACGAGCACAACTGGTCAGAAATTGGGAGAGCTAGAACCAAAGGTCCAAATACGTACTTTGCCAGCAAGATCAGCAGAAATCAAAGTATACTGTTGGAACGCTGCATGATCATTGGTGTACCCTCCCTGGAAATAGCTAAACGGGGCGTTTGGCTCTTGCTCGCGTCTCAGGAGATGAATACTCACATCCTGTCGCCCTTCTTCCATCCCTGGACACCTTCCCCAACCTCTTCCACGTCTCCGGCTACATCAGAACCCAGTACAGCAGGATATTCCTTCACAACTATATCGTATTCCTGAATCTTCCAATCAACTGGATTCAGACCAGCTGCTTGGACCTTGACAAGTAGCTCTCCAGCTGCAGGTTTCGGTACGGTACGGGTTGAGACGACGAAAGAGCCTTTTGGTGCATCGAGAACCAGTGCTTTTTGCTCTGCCATTATCGTAGTATTCGAAAGGGGAAGCGCGAGAAAGA
Organism: Stygiomarasmius scandens; assembly: GCA_037954225.1. Lineage (NCBI taxonomy): Eukaryota > Fungi > Basidiomycota > Agaricomycetes > Agaricales > Campanellaceae > Stygiomarasmius > Stygiomarasmius scandens. Next base: position 108,141 of record JBANRG010000079.1, on the reverse strand, counting down.
GGTCGAGTTTGGCATATCAGATGGTTCTGTCTGGAGACTGTTCGGCTGCCAAGTTGAAGTCGTAAAGTCACGATGTCATCTAGTCTCCTGTAAGCAGACGGTAAAATCGGAAGACAATCGTTCCGCTAAAACGTCTGCTAGCCAAACTGCGACCAACGTGGTGCAGCCAGCCGAGAGTCACGTTACCTTCCCACGGGTCCAAACGCGTCCTTAATTAGTCCCCTATCCATATCTTGTATACGCGTTTTTCAAATAAATATTGGTTTTTATTTCTACCGCAATGGTCTCCAAGTTTTACTCCGACGAAGGGCGAGCTCTTTGCAGATCAATCCTCAAGGAAACTATTAAAGAAGACCCTCATGACCATCAGCTGGAAGTTGTTACCAAGGCTCTTGACGGTGTGGATGTCCTTGCAATTGTACGGACAGGTGGTGGGAAGTCCGGGTACATATATATGCAGGCCATAATCGTCCTTCAAATATTGAAGCACCCGGAGCTTTTTCCTGAGGCCAATTTTCCCAAAAATCCAATTTTCATTGTTGTGTGTCCGACGACATCACTTGAAGATGACTTGGTGAGTACAGGTGTCTTGTGATGTCCTGAGACCTAATACCAACTCAACTTTTAGGAACGCAAAATGCAAAAATACAAACTTTCTACGATTATCATCAATAAACAGTGCAAGGACAAAGCTGCGTCAGCCCCTATTCCAGAAAACCTTTTTAACACTGCCAAAACCGGGTTCAACATCATTCTTGTAACACCAGAAATGCTCGCAACTGTGGAATTTGGCCGCTTCATTCATTTGCCAGAAATAAGACCGCGTCTATTTGCGCTTATGATTGATGAGGTACATCTTCTCTATGTATGGGGCCCTGCTTTCCGTCCAGAGTATGTTCAGATTGGACACCTCAGAAAGCGATTCCCCAAACGCACAGTAATGATTGCGTTTACGGCGACACTGCGTGAGGGTGATCCACGCAATTTTGTATGCCGTTTCCTTGGACTTCACCCAGGCAAATTTCACTTCGTGCAGGGATCAAATGCTCGATATGATGTCAAACTTGTAGTGAAGCTCTTCCCACATGGAAAGCAGAGCGAAAAATTCCCGGAATTGGACTGGTTACTCTTGGAGAATGGCAAGACACTGCTTTTCTGCAAGAGTATCAAGTTTGGATCAAAAATTCACCAATATCTTCTAAGCAGAAATGCGAGGGGAGTAGAGATCAGCATGTACAATGCACTAAACTCCTCTGGTCGAAATGACTTACTTCTCACACTCTTACGTGAAAGAAGGCCTATTATTATCATTGCCACAGACACACTTTCAGTGGGAATCGATATCCCAGACATTGATTTGTCTGTCGTTATTGATCCACTTGATCTGGATGATTCAACGCAGAAGATAGGACGTGTTGGTCGTGATCGTTCGAAAGTACCCACACCACGAGGTGTTCTCTATATTCCAGCAGCCGTCTTCAACAAGGCACAAGAGATCATTAACGACGCCGGGCAAAACCCCCATAAACGCCTCGATACTAGTCTTCCCCTTTTAGTTCTTGCTTCCTGCAAGCTCAAGAACATTGATTCACAATACGGCAACGACTCGACAAATCTACATTCGTGCGAGTGTCCAGCTTGCCGTTCCAATCCACCTCCCAATTTCCCTGAGCCCTGCACCTGCGGTGGTTGCTGTCCCCAAGCAAATACACACTCAATGACAGACACGTCCTCGACCTCCCAAAAACCCAAGCGGACACCTTTTGGAATCCACGTAACCAAAAAAATGCGAGAAGCAGGAGTTCAGTATCTCCAAGATTTCCGTATTTTGATTATGGAGACCTTGAACATGGAAACAGAATCCTATGCTCTTCCGAACATTATTCTGTCAGATACCAAGATCAATGGGATCCTCGACGCTTTTGAACAAACCCTTACACATGAAGCACTCAGAGCTTTATGGGAAGCCTATCAAAGCGGAGTGATTGATCGGCCTCTCGAAGATTCTGCATTGCTGAAACCTTGGATTGGGGATAATAATATCCTTTGTGCACGGAGCCAGCAATTTTTGGCTGCTCTGCTTAGTGTGCATGACGAGTTTGAGGACATGCGCAAGGAGGTGCGGGAGAAGCACAAGCTACAGCGACAGGAACGCAGTGCTCAGAAGAAAATGGCTGAGAATACACAAATATCTGCCGGGATTTCAATGGACACTGATGAGAGTGGGAATACAGAGTCAGAAGAGGAACAGGTAAGTATTAATTAAAGGCTGTCTTAGATGGGGCTAATAGTAGTTTATTATCAGGATTAAGTAGCAATAGCAATTAATTCTTAACTTTAAAGTTCATCGTCTGTAATGTCAAGTCGGAGGCCGCTAGCGTCGTCACCTAATTCTGAGTCCTCCGAGTCAGAGTCTGTGTCATGACCTATATCTTCAAGACGTCCAAGCAGTTCTAATGCCTCTTCATCCATATGAATAGCTTCTGTATAAAGCCGAATTCCATCAATTAAGTGAGCCGACATCAACTCAGGAAGATATTCCTCTGCCCCTTCAGGAGGGCTATTGTCATCATCTTCCTCAGTGAGACTTGAAGCTTGACTTGAGCTTGAGGTAGTTGCAAGTCGACGAGCAGTGCTTCTAGTTCTGCTCCGCCGAAGATAACTACTGAGTTTCTGCTTCTCCAGGTTTTCGTAACCAGGAGCGAAACGATTTCCGTCATAAGGCATGCCTATCTGACGACCTGGTTTGAAGGTGTGTAAGGAGCAGTCTCTGTAGAGATCAAGCAAAGTTTTCCGGTCTGCAGCGACACTTGCTTCGGCATGACGACCACTCTTGCGCTTGAGTCCGAAATCTTTGAACCATTCCCTCTTCAATTCTCGGACGCGATGAATATTGGGCGACCACACCTGTCATATAAATTTGTCTCCGTAATCGATGCCTTTGTGACGGACAACAGCGTCCAGAAGTCGGTTATAGTATTCCTGGACTAAATCTCCGAACGAAAAGCCACCTTCCTGTCCACTCAAATTCACCAATGAGATCTGAAGGATTGCCTTCTTCATTTCCTCATCTGCCTCAAACTCTAGTGAAATGATCTTGTCCAAGAGTAGATCAGTGTAATGGGGGTTCGATGAGCCAGCAAACGTAAAAAGCTGGTGCTTAGTGACCTCATAGACGCGGCCAGGGTCACCAACGGCAGCAGCCAGAATACTTTCACGAAGAAGGGCAGCAACACGAATAAGCGCTCCTGAATTTGCGTAAACACGGTCCCCTTGAAAGTCTTCAGATGGTGGTTCCACTGGTGCTGAGGATTTCGAGGCTGTTGCACTGCTAGCTGCAGGTCTGGGCTTACATCGTTTAGCACCAGTGTGAACTGCACGTTTCCCTGCATTGATTGCAGCAAAGTCTTTGCTGGACTCCTCAAAGATCTCTCCATCCCATGATTCCGCAATGTCTATTCCAAGTCTTTGCAGAACAGCCTTGTTTCCTGAAAGAGCTGCGAAGTAGCTAGCATGGCTAGCATACCTCTTCTGGAGCACTCGTGCTATGTCAAAAAGTTCTGGCACAGTCGGTAACTTCCCTGCTTTAGCAAGCGAGCAGAAGTACTTGTCAAGATCGTCACACTTGAAGTGAACTCTAAATGATAGTTACGTTCAGCTGTAATGTAAAGATAGCCTTCAAAAAAACATACCGCCAACAATCTAGCATCCGACAGTCCAGGATGAGGAAAAGAAGCTGTGAGCCTTGATTAAAGTCTACCTTGCTGAGATCAGCAGGTCGACGGCGTCCTAGTTTTGCTGCACTATGTCCGATAGTAGAAGGATCATTTGTCAACTCTGTACCATAGAACGTTGTAAATATCGCGTTCAGGTCCATCCAGTTTTGATGCCATCCCTCCGTCAGCCAGAGGATAAGCTCATGGCTGTCAAAAGGGTTTGTCTCGAACTGCAAAAAGTTTTGCATTTCCAGTCCCTTCATTACAGTAAGACCGTCACCTCCAATCGGCTGTTTTCGTGGTTTGAAACGATCAGCAGTCTGTCCGAGTTGGCCCAGGAAGTCAACGAGGCAGTCGCGTAGTTCAGTATAGACGACTTCGTTCTTAGAACAGGCGGCAAAAGGATGGACTTTGGTTTTTCGGATCGGAAGTTGAAGTTTTGTTGCATGCGTGCGGTACAATTCGGTGACTTGGGGTCCAGATGATTTCATTTCCGAGACATAATCTATAAGTGCTTGTAAAAACTGCAAAGATACAACAGTATCCAAGTGTTCGTGGTCGAGCAACGCAAACAGTTTTTCTACTGTTACATCATGACGAGTACTCGTGGCTAAAGTTTGCTGGAAACGGTCCAAATTGAACGCATTAACATCAACATAGTCCTCCGCTTCAAAACTTGTCCCAAAGATACCAGTGTTGAGAATATTCTGGCGACCGAGACGAATATCACGTTGGAGGTGATAGTTATGAACATTGTCGATACGCATAATGTCGAGTGCATCCGGATCGTTGCCTCGCTCCTGTAGAACTGCAATTTCCTGTGAGCCCAGATCTTCCATTGCCCGGATCACAGTTGGAGCACTAGGCATGCCAGCAGTGCGGCTGTGCATCCGAAAGAGCTCCAATGGGGCAAGGAATGCAAAGTGCAGAATGCCATCAGCCAGTGGACCACAGTTTGCTCTTGATGTACGAGAATAGTTCACGCGATTAAATACATTAACGAGAACCTTGAAAAGTGGTCAGGGGGTCAACAGTATTGATTGCTAGAGTAGGTAACTTACAGGATCAATAGGTCGTCGTTGGCGAACAGCAAAAACACCATTCTTTTTTCGCATAGCCATAGACTTGACAAGGCGCCAACCTACCGGCTGCCGAGACACATAAAACTGGCGAAGGAACTCCTGCATTCCCTCTCCAGTATCATCCCACTTCATCGGCTCTCCAGCACGCTTTGACCGTGTTGAGAGCTTGACTTGAAGCTCTTTTGCACGACAAGCACTCTCAGCTTCTTGAGAAAGCTTCTGTTCTACGAGCTGTGCTGCGAATGCCGAAAGACCAGCGCGCACAGGACGTATCGTCTTGAAAGACGGCTCAAAAGAATAAAGAGCATAGTCAGACTCCTTTTCTCTTCCTGCAGGATGCCGGAACCATACATCAACCAAACTCGAGGGCCAGCATGTACCATCATGACCCCGTAAAAAGTGCATGAAGGATGATGATTGGTTGTCCGTAGTAAGCCCCGGCCCTTCCTTGTGCGCAGTATACCAAAGCATCTGGCCGTATGTCCACCCCAACTCCCTGTCAAGGAACCAGAACAGCGAATCAAGTTTTTGCTGTACCGACGTGTACACGACAGTACGCTGTTCCTTCATGTTTCCCGGTGGAATGACAACTTCAACTTCTACGGTAAGCGGTCGATATGTTTTCCGGATTAGAGGTGAGATATGAGGATCTTGCATCCGAGCTGCCAAGGAAGAGGATAAAGCAGGATATTTCGGACGTGTCGGGGGTGTGATACTATAGGTTGGATATGAGAAGACTTGGGTTGCCGCATTGGAAGGCATTTGGAAGCTTTGACCAGGGGTAAACCCGACTGCAGGGGCAAAAACAGGTACTGGAACACCAATTGGAGCTACTGGGGGTTCCTGAAGCCTCTTCTGACGCTTGCGTGAAGACGAAGCAGCTGGTGTAACCGAAACAAATATGTTTTCCGAATTTGCCCTGCTATGTCTTCTCTTTGCAGCATTTGATTGCGCATAGACTGGGGTAGTCACTTCTGAAGTCTCAGAAGTAGCATGTAAGTTGGTAGGTGACGAGAACAAATGAGTGAAGGGTATAGGCGGTGTTTCGACGCAGTTTTGTGGAGGCCTCCGGCGTTTTCTAGATGAGTTATGTGAGCTGGAATTAAGTAGCGGCTCGGGGTTTTGGGGTACAACGGGCGACACGGAAGGTGAATTAGACGAAATATAATCTATTGCGAATGGGTCTAATGATTGGAAAGACATGAAAAAGTGAAAGAAACAGTCAGAACGAGCGAGGATAGGAATGTCCCAATATGGTTAGTGAACCGTGGGAAGCTCGCTTGGTCAAAGTGGGCTTCTCCCCGTGCACCCGCGCGTTAACAATCAGACTAGATGTCATCCTGTTCGCGTCCCTGCGATTCTTCTTTTCTCTCCACCACCGACTCTTTCTCATTTTTTGGAATCTACACGATAGCAGATTAGTTTGTATGGCGTGATGCAGACTTAGCATTTGCTCAGTTACTCAACACGCGAAAAACTCATCCAACTGATCTAACCTGGAGATAATATTTAAACCCTGTATTGACCATTAAGATTTGTTTCTCTACAAAATATCCCTAGACGCTGCTCCATAATGATTCAAGCTTTGTGAAACCTGCTGCCTCCACTCCTGCCTCACTCGTCGATCTCTTTACAGTCCCCCTCAACATTTTCTTTTGCCCTACTCTCATTGGGAGACTTGCGCCCCTAAACTCTGCAGTAGCTTTTTAAATCCATCGGTGGGCTTCTTGCCGAGATATTGTCCGTCCAAATACATCTGATCAGTAACACCAGGATTCGCAGGAACTTTACTGCACGGAATATTGTAGTACAATTCCGCGGGCTTTAAAGCTGATTTTGACCCAGACACCGGATCGATAATAGCGTATTGCCAAAAGTTGGGATTGAGATAATGATCTATGTGAACAAAACGGTCAAGAATAATCTGTGGTGAATCTCAGAAGACCTTACCACGATTTTGATCCTCCATAGGGCTATGAGTTTGTGAGCAGAATAATAACAAACGTCAGAAGAAGAGAATTCAAGTATTCCACTCACCCTTCAATAAGTTCGAGGTCCTCGAACCTTGCTTTCCATGTTTGATAGTATTTTTGCTGTGGGGTATCCTCGGCAGAGTTCTTGTACCTATCCCACTCCTCCAGGATATTGATCGTCACAAACTGGGCAATTTTACGGTTTGGATTTTACTTCAACCTTTTAGAATATTACACTTACGTTCTGCCACTTCTTATCCTTGTCCTTGAAACGATATACATCGGCACTGGCACAAGAAATTAGGATAACATAGAGGTTCAACCCAGGGTGAGCCCTTACTCCTTTCCAAACCATCGGAATCCTGCCATCAAACAGTGGTTAGTCTCGAATCTGCGCTACTAGAGACGTTGACCACTTACTAACGACGTGTACATGCGTAATTTTTGATCCGTCAGCTGTCTCTTTGGAGTGACAAACATACTGGGCGGCGGCAATGAGACTGTCGGTGAGATAACACGCTGCTCCTTTACCCTTTACAAGTTCGTGATTTGTTCCAGGATTGAGATCTCCTGTAAGAGGATCCATCTTACAGCCATTTTGCATAATGTAATGTGCATCTTCCAGACGCGGTACCCCGCGAAAGAGGTTGGCGTTGGTGTCTCCGCGGGGGTGAACTTGGTAGGACATGGTTCTGGGGTGGGGCCACACAAAGTCTTCGTTTCGTGAAATAATGGTAATATTCGTTGTATCGATGTCAGTAAATTCCTACGCATATCTTTAGTTGGAAAGGAACTCGACGTTTGAATTAAATGAAGTGACTAACCAGATGATCTAGCGGTGCTGATTTTACTATCGAACCAAGTAAGAAAAAGCTGAAAGCGCAGAAGACTGCTTCATGAGCATTCCAAATTCTGTACATGATTCAATCAATGAAAGGCGCGAAGTTGATGTCTCCTCTATGGTTTTGTGGCCTGTGTCCGAGCAGTTTAGTTGTCAATCACTAGTAGTCGGACCGTTGGTTTTTCATGTACGGATCACTCACCAGCACAAAACGCAGCAATTTCAACAGACTAACAGTCCGATGGGAACATGAAGTTGGAATTCACGACAGAGAATGTGTTTTTTATAGGATGATTTTCGCGAATTTCAATATCCAAGCGAGATCAATGTCTTAGGATCACCAGTTAGCTGTGTTCCCAGTGACTTGTACCCTCGCCTTATTATGCTGGGCCCGTATACACACGTCTGTTAAGCATCATCAAAGACTACGCTTGGATGATATGACCATCGTATTATTTTAACGAACCTCGTTTCTCTGGTACTTACACATGTAGCATTCAATTTGGTTCACGAGAATACATACTTCTCTGAGCTTCTATCTAGTATCTACAAGACCTTTATGCTACGATCGAGACTTAGTCTGACAAGCATCTATGTACCTCGAAACTTCGGAAATATCAGCTTTTCCCGTTGTCGCTGTCTCCGCATTTAGATTTCGTGTATCACGGTACGCAGTAGTTTCTCTTCGTACATGGACAATCTCCGAATGTTGTTTCATATACTAAGTAATGCTAAATACACAAAAGGCGAAGATACAAAGCTCCGAAAGCAGTAAGAGATATTCCGTTAGCAAACATAGCGTAAATTACAGATGTACAACACAGCTAGCACTTAGACAGTGTCTTCATAAAGTAACGCGAGAGTTCAAAGAGTAAAATAATATCCAGTGTCCATGAAAAAATGCGTAATCAAAGTGCAAGGAAAGGGTGCTTTGAGGTCGAAGCACCTGTATGCTGTTAATCCAATAGATTCCTACTGGAAGAAGACCCTGCCGTCGTGCCCATCTTCACCGGTTGCTTCACCTGATGTCCTTTACTCGGCGCACCTGTCACCTGAGTATACAAGGACGATCCATCCATCCTCGAATCAAAATCACCTCGATCATACTCGTAATCTCCATACAACATCATCTTCTCCACTTCCATATTATGCCTGGCTTCCTCTGCATTTCGCAACTTGAGCAACTCGATCTTCTCAGCCTCCAAATCCCGTTCCTTGGCTTCAGAAGGTGGAGGATAGGGCGTAATATGGGTCTTGCGATGTCCAAACAACCTCTCTCCAAACCTGATCAGTCTTTCTACCCATCCCTTTTTCCCATCCAAACCTCGGGCAGCTGCAAACTGCTTTGTCTTTTGTTCTCTTCTCTTTCTGGCCCTTCGCCTCCACCACAGGATGAAGACCAAAAAGATAAACGCACAGCCGAGCGCCATCAACAGGATTTCCCACCACTCGAGTTTACGACTACTCGTTTGTTGAGTAGGATCGGACAAGCCTGGGATGGTAGGTAGAGAACCAGATGTAGAATTGGAAACGACCAAGTCACTCAAACAGACGCCCAGTCCTCGGACGACACTCGAGGTCCCATTGCAATTCGCGTCGACACAAGTTCCGCCGCTCAGGACTTGACTAGAACTGGAGCAAGCCAAGCAATTGGATGACCCAGAGCCAGAGCAGCTAGAACAGGACGAATCGCATGATTGACAAGATCCACTCGTCTTGTCAAAGAACTGCGACTGGCTGCAAACTGGTAAACATCGTCCATTGTTGAGCACAGGTCGTTCTGGAGGACACGTCGAACACTGGTCGAAAGAGGTACCGGAGCAAGTGGCACAGTCCGGATGGCAGGACGCGCAAGTATTGGAGTTGGTTTGGATGGAGTTGTCGGGACAAGAGGAAACGCATGAGCCAGAGGAGGCGAGTTGGTTATTGTTACAAGAGAGGCAAAATTTAGCTGAGCCTGCGCACGTCGAGCAGCTAGAGTCACATGGTTGGCAAGTATTGTCGTCTTCAGAAAGGAAAGTGCCAGACGGACAGCTTTCGACACACGTCCCATTGGAAAGGAACGAGCCTGGAAGGCAACCAGTGCATTGGAGCTCGTTCACCGTAGAGGCCGTGGTGAAGTTAGGGATCTTGCAGGACGTACACTTTGGACCACAAGCTAAAAGAATCATCAGTACAGTATTGAAATTTTGGAGTGACATAGACATACTGTCGCATTCATGCTTGTTATTATCTGCAATCAGATTAGAACCAGCACAAACTCCGTTCCCATCTGCAGAAACGCAATTGCCGTTGAGTTTATATGTTCCTGACTTGCAGATGATACAGTCGCTCGGCGCTCCACCATTGCAGGTCTGGCAACTTGACGAGCAAGGCTGGCAGGATGAGCCGGACCCAAAACTGCCATCAGGGCAAGCAGTCCCATCACTGGTTGTACTCTTAACAGCGTTACACTTGGTCTTGTCATTACCGTCTTGAGTGAAACCGCTTGCACAAGCCAAACATTCTCCAGTACCGTCCGCACAAGAAGTGCAACCAATTTGGCAAATGGAACACTCGCCCGTCGACGTCAAGAAGAAACCAGATGCGCATTTCGCGCAGGCAGTGCCATTATCAGCTGTGGTCCAACCTGGTTTACAAGAACATTGACCGTTTGATCCGCACTCCCCATTTAGACAGTTACACGATGAAGGTGCATTTGTGACATTGGTGCTGAGGCAAGTTCCGGTACCAGTAACCCCTTCATCACAAGATGAACAGTTGGAAGGGCAAGGCTGACAAGTTGGGCCAAAGTGGCCAGAAGCACAGGATTCGCACGATTGACCCGTGAAGCCCGAAGGGCACGTACACGTCCCAGAAGCAGAACATACGCCGTTTATCGAGCAAGGTGGCGAACATGCTGAAGATTGGATGTCGACGAGTGACATACCACCAGAAACTGGGAGTTGCGAGGCATCAGGAACTGACTCCCAGAAAATGACGCGACCGTTTGAGCCCATCTCCAATGCCACCCATACATTTTGTGAAAGGGTGAATGAGCTCGCGGTAATGGGTGTGGAGGCATTGATGATTGGAGAAGCAGGAAGAGCTGAGAAACCTGCAGATCCAGCATATAAAGACTCGGAGTATATCGCAAAACCTGGGTCCAAGGCCACGTTCAAGGGAAGTGAATTTGACTGGGTTGAATTTTCGAACCCGGCAGATGGGGAGAAGGATACGGAGGAAGATGTCAGAAGATCATGAAGGAATTGAGGATCTGTCGAGGTAGTATATTCTCCGGGAAGCAGTAGTGCATCACTGGGTGCGCCTGAGGCAGATACTGTAATACCGACTAATATATAAAAGTTAACGAACGACTCCAGTAAAAGATAAATGTGACGCACTCGTCGTGTTCGACGCGCCTTCGAGACATTGACCTGGGACACAGACTACGGAAGTAGATTGTGCGACTGAAAAACGATGAGTTTCTCAAATTGTCAAGTATCAAAAGCCAGAATTTACCTGTAGTCGCAGAAAGGATTAATGAAACAGTTGAGAGTAGTATCATTCTGGAAGCTAAATCAAGTCAACAACACGCTGAAGTTTTGCGGAAGGTCGAGCACACCTTTAAGCATCTATGCTCATAGTAATGGTAAGAGTTAAAAGAGGTGACTGCGACCAAAGGGCGATGCCCGCATTGACCGACGCGAACCATTATTGTTGTGCTTCGATGATTGTGATGATCTGCCATTGTTCTTTTTTTACCATTGTTTGGCTTTATCTTGGTCAACAAACACAATATTACTCACGTGATCTGCACGGCCTTTGCCGGTTAGTGACTCGAGCCAACGTTGACGGTTACTCAATTTAGGGTGTCTTCTCCCGGTTCCGACGGATCCAATTCATTGCCAGTTAGGATCCATTCTGGCGTTGTCGTGGCATTGACTGCTTTGAAGGTGTATTCAACCATTTGTGGGAAGCTATCAACAGATTTATATGAGAGATCAGTACTCAGTTTTGGCCGACCCTCGCAGTTGGTTGACTGTAATTTGGAAGCGATCAGTTCAGCTGTTAAACGCTAAACACCTGCACTCATCCGACGGAGCAGATTATCCTCCGACGGTTTTCAGGCCTTTAATAAAGCACCTGAGACTGTTAAACAACCACTCAAACAATGCACGTCATCGCCGATATCGTCGTTCCTTTCACTCTTGTAACTGTTTCTTACACTGTCTGCCTCTTCATTGGCAGTCTTTATCGCAGACTTTTTCCTCACCTTCGATACATACCAGGCCCGAAAAATCCTCACCTTCTCTACGGAAACTTTATCGAAATCGCGGAGGATGTACGTATCTCAGCAATTGGTACATCAGAAAACTAATATTGCGCCAGCGCACCGCGACCATTCATGAACGATGGGCTCAAAAATACGGACCGACGTTTCGTCTTCATGGTCCTGTAAAGGTCTGTCTGCAACTTTGCACCTTTTCTCAGGATCTTTAATGTTTTCTTTCGTTTAGTCTAGTATTCTAGTCACACAAGACCCCAAGGCAATGCAACATATTCTCAAACACTCGGAAGATATCTATCATAGACCAGAGTCGTCTAGATTTGCCATTTCTCGTCTGCTTGGAAACGGTATGCAGTGCCTTCTTCATCCAGTGATTCAATGTTCATTGATTGATCTAGGTGTCCTCGTTACGGAAGGAGAGAAACACCGAATGCAGAGAAGAGTTATGGTGAGCTCACTTGCTTGCAATAAGCCTATGTTCATCCTAAGCTCGTCCTATCAGAATCCTGCCTTCGGTCCAATCCAAGTTCGTGCATTGACCGAAATATTTGTAGACAAGTCTCTTGAGGTGACTCGATAAATTACTCTTGCTTGATCTTCGTCTCCTGAACAACGTAACTCGAAGCTTCGCGACTACTGGTTGAAAGAGATACAGGGATCGAACAACAGGCAAGTTATTGTCGGAGCCGGGTTGAGTAAAATGACGTTGGATGTCATCGGACGAGCAGGTACATTATCTCCTCTTATTACAAGGTCCTCGTGCTAAGTGCGTGATTATAAGGATTCAATTACGATTTCGAATCTCTATCCGGAGGCAATAACAATGAACTAAGCCGAGCTTTCGCGGCCATATTCAGTGAAAGGACTAGGTCTTTTGTTGAATTTCTCCGAATTCAATTTCCTATTTTTCGCAAACTTGTACGTTGTTGTTTTCAAATCTTCGGTCCCACTTAACAAACCATTCTTTCTTGTTTAGCCAATTCGGACGGATCCCAGAATTCGAGGCGCTAGAAACATCATGGACCGTATTGGAACCGAGCTTGTTCAAGAAGCTAAGAAGTCCTCTCAAGAAGAAAAAGATGGAATGGGAAAATCTCGAGACCTACTTTCGCTACTGATGAAATCCAACATGAACACCGACATACCGGAAGATCAGCGAATGAGCGATGAGGACGTTCTTGCTCGTTAGTACATCCCCGAAGAATATCTTATTTGATTACTGATTTTTGCTCTTGATAGAAATCCCGACTTTCTTTGTTGCCGGACACGAAACAACAAGTACCAGCACATCTTGGGCCATCTACGTCCTCACCCAGCGTAAAGATATTCAAAGCAAACTTCGACAGGAACTCTTGGCACTCGACACTGACACTCCTTCGATGGACGAATTGAATGCACTACCATATCTCGACCACTTTGTCAGTGAGATCCTACGATTCCATGCACCTGTTACGTGGGTGAACCGCGCCCCAATCAAGGACGATGTCATCCCTCTGAAAGAACCTATTGTGGATATTAACGGACAAGTACATACGGAACTACAGTAAGTGCAATTTCATCCGTCCATACTGACCCAAACCTAACTTTGACTCGGAAGTGTCAAAGAGGGCCAGTCAATTCAGTTATCTATCCTTGCGATGAACAAGTCAAAGACGCTTTGGGGCGATGATGCTGCCGAATTCAAGTAAGTGGTTGTCATCATCATCTATGTCTTACTTTTTTCTCACAACTTGCATAGGCCCGAACGTTGGGAAAAGACACTGGAATCTGCACAAGAGATACCAGGAGTGTGGAAGCATCTTCTTACATTCCTTGGTGGACCTAGGGCTTGTATCGGATGGAGGTTTTCTGTTGTTGAGTAAGTTGCATCTGCATTTTTCTGCCCATATTGAAGTGTGCACTTACTGTGAATTAGAATGAAAGCCCTTTTGTTTGTGCTTGTCCGCGCATTTGAGTTCGACTTAGCTGTTCCCAAGGAGGACATATGCTTCAAGAGAGCCTTGATGGTTTCTCTGGCTCGACCAATAGCGACGTCACTACCTGGACGACAGCTGCCTGTTATTTTGACACCGGTGAAGAGGGAGAATTAAAACTTTTTACTTATCAATCTACTGACCAGTCCTATCTCGACATGTATGTACTTCACATTAGTATTGCCGTACTGAATAAACTATAATTTATCAATAATGTACGATCCTTCTCGGCCTTTACTTATTTGCAGCGATTATTTGGCCAATCAGCCGGTTCGGCATTCCTTGTTCGGGCCGATCTCGAACTGCCTTCAAGCTTCAAAAGCTTCATGAACTCAACTCCAGACGAGTAACAGCTGACTTCCATATAAGTATCTTGCTGATAAGGGTAGACGTATTGTGGTTCTGATAATTAATTTGTTAAAATATGCAGTGCATGTAGCGCATCTCCGTACTATCCGTAACTCTATGACCTCAAGAATGTACCGATGACTGATAATCTGACATTGTTCTCTTCTAATCGCTGATGGTTCGTATTTCATGTTTATCACTCGTAAGGTAGAATAGCCAACGGTACCCGTCAAACCGCTGTTTGGCTTCATAGCCGCGTCATTTGCCGCTCGAGTCGGAGTTACCTCTGCCGTCCGCTGCTATGACTCGTTCAGACTTGACTAAACCATCACTTTAAAACAACATGGACGGTACCGGTGGTCCTTGCATCGAGCCCACCAACTCTAGGGCATCTCCTGACTCTGACAGATCTATACATTGCAATAAAGGTAGATTTAGCCGTTTGTGCGAGTCTGTCAACAAATTACATCAGTTCTGGCTGGCTCCTCTGGTTGGCTGAATTAGGTCTACCGTGATCACTTTGGCTTTATTCCAGGAGAAAACGTGCCAGTACCACTCAGTTTAGACAGCCGCGCTTATCCGACGGAGCAGATTATCTTCCGACGGTTTTCAAGTTTTTAATAAAGCACCTGCAGAGCGCTTTCACTCATACAATGCACATTATCGCCGATATCATCGTTCCCTTTACTCTCGTAACTGTTTCTTACGCTGTCTGCCTCTTCATTGGCAGCCTTTATCGTCAGCTTTTCCCTCACATTCGACATATACCAGGCCCGAAAAATCCTAATTTTCTCTATGGAAACTTTATTGAAATTGCAGAGGATGTATGTATCTCGGTAATTGGTGGATCAGAACGCTAACATCACACCAGCGAACTGCGACTATTCACGAAAAATGGGCTGAAACCTATGGCCCAACGTTTCGTCTTCATGGTCCAATGAAGGTCTGTCTGCTCTCATCTTTGCATCTTCTCAGAGATCTTTAATGTTTCTCTTGTGTTTAGTCTAGCCTTCTGGTGACAGAGGACCCCAAAGCAATGCAGCATATTCTCAAACACTCCGAAGACATTTACTATAAACCAGAGGCAGTTACATTTAACGTTTCTCGCCTGCTTGGAAATGGTATGTAGTGCATCCTTAGGGAGCTCTCTTGTACTTAGAGGTATTGGTTGAACTAGGTGTTCTCGCTACTGAAGGAGAGAAACACCGAATACAGAGAAGAGTTATGGTGAGTTCATTTGCCTGTAACATGTTCTTGTTAATCTTAAGTATGTCCTATCAGAATCCTGCTTTCGGCCCAATTCAGGTTCGTGCATTGACTGAAATCTTTGTAGAGAAATCTCTCGAGGTGATTCAATTTATTCCCCACTGAACTTCGTCCCCTAAATAACATAACTTGAAGCTTCGTGACTACTGGTTAAAAGAGATACAAGGATCTAATGGGCGAGTTATTGTTGGGGCTGGATTGAGCAAAATGACGTTGGATGTCATCGGACGAGCTGGTACCTTGTTTCAAATCTTTTCTACACAATCTACTGCTAAATGTTTGATTGCAGGCTTCAACTACGAATTCGAATCTCTATCTGGGGGCGACAACAGTGAACTTAGTCGAGCTTTCACAGCCGTATTCAGTGAAAGATCAAGGTCTTTTCTCGCCTTCCTTCAAACCCAATTTCCTATCTTTCGCAAACTCGTATGTTATTGCTCGTTTTTTCTGAATCTTCGGTGCTCGCTTGACAAACATTCTCTCTTGTTTAGCCGATTCCAACGGATCTTAGAGTTCGAGACGCTAGAAAAATCATGGACCGTATTGGAGCAGAGCTTGTTCAAGAAGCTAAGAAGTCCTCTCAAGAAGAAAAGGATGGAACAGGAAAGTCTCGAGACCTACTTTCGCTGCTGATGAAAGCCAACATGAACACCAACATACCGGAGGATCAGCGAATGAGCGATGAGGATGTTCTTGCTCGTCAGTACATCTCCGGGGCCGAATACCTCATTCAATTACTGATTTTTGCTCCTCACAGAAATCCCGACTTTCTTTGTTGCTGGGCACGAAACAACAAGCACTAGCACATCTTGGGCCACTTACGTCCTCACCCAGCGTAAAGATATCCAAAGTAAACTTCGACAGGAACTCTTGACACTTGGCACTGACACTCCTTCAATGGATGAACTGAATGCACTGCCGTACCTCGACCACTTTGTCAGTGAGGTCCTGCGATTTCATGCACCGGTTACATGGACCAATCGCGCCCCAATCAAGGACGATGTTGTCCCTCTGAAAGAACCCATTGTGGACATTAACGGGCAAGTGCATACGGAATTGCAGTAAGTGTAATTTCGTCGCGTTAACACTGACCTAAATGTAACTTTGACTCGGAAGTGTCAAAAAGGGCCAGTTGATCCAGTTATCTATCCTCGCAATGAACAAGTCGAAGGCACTTTGGGGGGACGATGCCGCTGAATTCAAGTAAGTGATTGTCATTGTTTCTGTCTTACTTCTATCTCACTACATGTATAGGCCTGAACGGTGGGAGAAGACACCTGACTCTGCACAAGAGATACCAGGAGTATGGAAGCATCTTCTTACATTCATTGGTGGACCTAGAGCTTGTATCGGATGGAGGTTCTCTGTTGTTGAGTAAGTTGAATATTTTACACTCTCCATGCATTGAAAACATACTTAACGCGAAATAGAATGAAAGCCCTTTTGTTCACACTTGTCCGTGCATTTGAATTTGATTTAGCTGTTCCCAAGGAAGACATATCTTTCAAGAGACTTTTGATGTTCCCTCTGGCTCGGCCAGTGGCTACATCATTACCTGGACGGCAGCTGCCTGTTATCTTGACCCCGGTGAAGAGGGAGAATTAAGTAGCTTATGGCTGCAATTCTTCTTATCCATTGACTTAATAGTTTCATCCCGATATGTATATATATATTTTTTACTGACACCTTTGTACCGTCGAGCTTTAATCCACGACTTAATGCACGCTGAGAATTTCGGAGAAGCACGGTTGAGCGGTCTACTAACTCGTTATTTGCTGGGAGTTGTTTAGCCGATAAGCCGGCTCGGCAAGCTTGGCAAAGAGCTGGTTTCGAATTGCCCACGCCTTTTCTTCCATCTTCCGAATGACCAAATTTCAACCCAACGACAACCTGACGAGCTCAATTCCCGGCGAGTAACGGTTTCAGGCTGAATGTTATCATCGCGCTGATAAGGTAGACGCATTATAAGACTGTTCCTGTTAATTGATTTACTTAAATATATAGTACAGAGCATCTGATGGCCTTCTCCACGCGAGGGTACTTTCCCTCGACAGTCTATATAACATGAGCAGCCTCAAGGGCCCGCTAAGCGCCTCCACCATCTTTCTCTCACATATGCCCTCATCATGACCAGGAATCCGATATCCCTTTTATTTGTTATTTTTCTCTCGTTCTGTATCGAAGAGATCATCGGTGCGGTGGTAAACATTACTGTTGAGGAGACAAGCGCAAGAGTCGTTTATACTGGCAGTGTTGCGTGTATACTGAAGCTACTATATGTCTCTAGCCTGATTTGTTTTCCCTCAATTTGTGAAGAGTGGGTTAAAAACGAGGGAGACAACTTTTATCACGGTGGTGCGCATGACCAGACCCAGGAAGAAAGCGGAAAGGCAACGTTTACGTTCACGGGTGAGTAAGGATTGTCTCCTTTGACATAGACATTCATATTTCTGGTCAGGGACTGCCATTTACTATTACTCTTCTTTGTGGCCATTCGATGTCACGACTGTATTAACACTGGATGGCGAAAGCGAGATCTTGAACTTCACCGACCCTGATGCAACACCTATCAATGGACTGGGCCCACCCAGTGCGATGTCTCAGATACGATGGAGTCGCGTTAATCTTAGTAACGAGGAACATACGTTAGAAGTTTCACGGGGAAACTTTGTGTTGGTTGATGCTTTCACGTACGTTTTGAACACTGCTCTTCGGTGCCATCGTAACTCAGTTCATATCTCCAGATATACAACGGATGCAACTGGTGGAGACAATAACGGCTCTAATGGCTCTTTTCAAAATACAACCATACAGGAGTCTGATCCACGAATCATTTACAACGGCAGTACGTATACCAGTGATTTTCTTCCCGTTGATGTAACTGTTCATCACAGATTGGAACGAGAACGATGCCGATCCACTTTACAGTGGTGGTCTTCATGCTTTCTCTCAAGACTTGTCTGCCAGTGCCATTTTTATGTTCAATGGTATGGATATCACGTCTAATCCGTAAATCGTGCCTTCCTCAATTCCTGCATAGGTGTCGCCATATATTATCATTCCACCTTATGGCCTTTCCAAGTTACAACGGTTCTGCGTCTCGACGATGAACCGAGCGAAACATTAGACCTGTACGACCACACTGTTCCTGATAATGGCGGTCCTCCAACCGTTGAGTCCATTATTCGGTGGAGCCGCTCGAATTTGACCAATGGGCCACACACTCTCTCGGTGTTTACGGGAAACTATGCCTTATTGGACGCTATAACGTGCGCATGGTGCCATCTTCATTGTAGTCGTGTTTTAACAAAGCTCCAGATACACCCAGGACTTATCCACCAATTCGTCTGCAACCAACGGTCTCCCAACCTCCGCAAGCTCCACAGCTACCCCGACCGCCATAGAGACACCTAGTTCAAGCTCATCAAACTCTGCAGTGATCGGAGGCGCAGTAGGTGGGACTCTAGGTGGTCTTGCCGTCATAGCTCTGGTCACTTTCATATTTCTTCGCCGTCATCGTAGGGAAATCTCAACGCGGGAACTTACCCCCTATTCCGTTTCCGGATCCGAACCATCAACTTCTCAATGGATAGACTCCCCTTCAGCTGGTCCAAGCTCGGTTGCCCGACCGTTTCCCCCAGGTCTTCCCTCGGGAATGAGTTTTGAGCTATTTGGTGGACCAACAGATACAGTAAATCAAACACTGCCGTCCACTTTTAATAGTAGTGGATCTAAGACCACCCAGACGACAAAAATTGGTCGTGGCTCTGCGGGAATTCCGGGTGGTTGGGAACTACCACCTTCATATCACGCATGATACTCCGAAAAAGTACAAGTTGAAACGATCCCCGCAACGGATGATTGCGCATAACGGTATTTACTTCCAGGCTGGCTAATGTATCATTATGTATCATTACTTGTGCGGTAGCAAAGCCTACCGTATCGACGATAGTGCGGTGAACAAAAAATATTTCTTTACTTTCCGTTACATGATCCCCGCGTTATCTCCGCAGAAAATAGTCTGAGTTTATGCTTATCAGCAGAAAGTAGACGTTTTGTATATCTCGTTCAGCTCGTCGAGTCATCTGCTGTGTCTCAGGCTAGAATGCATCCATAGAAGTATTTCACTGTACTCAAGCACTTCTGTGTAGGACCTGACGCTCCTGATTCGTAGGCCAGCCGAGACTATTCGTGTCTGCGTTGTATATGGGCCATTATCATTGGAACTCCAATCAAACATATATCAAACTTTCTAAACCCCATCACTCGACATCTGATACCCTCTTGATGGATACTTTTTGCAACACTTGTAGCTTCCCAAAGTGGTTGTCCAGGTCTCGCGCTCATCCCTCATATTGATTGTTTGACCAAAAGGATTCACAGTTCATGATCCCAGAATGATTTCGCAGGAGCTTGGAGCTCTGGCTTTTCCCGGCCGCTTTGTCTTTGAAACATCTGGCCGTTCTCCCAATATCAACTCACAAACTAAAAGCCTTCTAGATTCATTTGAAGACTTGACTACCGGGGGCAGTAGTCGAATTTAGAATCTGGTAATGCAAAAATCAAACGCACCCGCTCTTGTCATGAGACGTGGTGTAGAAAACCTGGATGAGATCTTCCCCAACAGCTTTCTTAGCTATCTTCTTCGACTACTACCTCCCACTTATTGGTTCTATGGAGTTGATAATCTGGTCAACTGCAGCAAGAATGCATCTCTTCGTGCTAATACCTCTGGTGATGCTTGGACGGGGTTTCTGCGCTTTGGTCAACGTCACTGTCGATGAAACAAGTCCTCAGATAACTTATCACGGAAACAGTACGTGTTTTATCTACTCTGCCAAAGTCCTCTGGAATACAAATTGGGTTCAGGCTGGGTCAAGAATGAGGCAGGACCATTGTATCATGGTGGTTTTCATGACCAGACCGAAGATCTCAACGCAAGCGCTGTTTTTAATTTCACTGGTCAGTCTCTTATTCATATTCTTTTAAAATCTTCGACTTTTTCGAAATTTCATACAGGAGTCGCCATCTATTACTATTCCTCTCTGTGGCCTTTCAACGTCAGCACGGTATTGACTCTCGACGGCAATGATACGGAAACCTTAAACCTCACTGCCATCACTTCACCTCAAGACCCCAACGGCGATCCTGTTGCCGAGAACTCTACAATTCGTTGGAGCAGGACTCACCTAAAAGACGGTCCACATTCCCTTATTATATCGCCGGGGAATTTTGTGCTGGTGGATGCATTCATGTAAGACTTCGAAACGCCTTTCTACATTTGCATACTCAAAGACCTCCAGTTATACCACAAATCAGTCTGAAGTACCCGATACGCATAGTTCATCTTCTTTGCAGAACGTCACCGTCGAAGAAACGAGCTCTCAAATAATCTATAACGGCGATAGTAAGCTTCCACCGGCTCCCATACTAACGTAGAAATCTCATCAACACGATGACATACTAGACTGGATCAAGAACCAAGCCAATCCATTGTATCACGGCGGAACGCAAAGCCAGAATCAAGATGTCACTGCAAATGCTGTATTCACTTTCACCGGTTAGTGCCGGAGGCCTGCTATTGGTGTCTAATCATAGTCATTCCAATACCACAGGAAATGCTGTGTATTACTATGCTTCTCTTTGGCCGTTCCGAGTGACTACTGTTTTAAGCCTTGATGGAGAGCCCGGTGACACGGTAGACTTGACGGATCCCTCCGTACCGAATCAAGAGACTTCACCGCCTACTGTACAATCTGCCATACGATGGAGTCGAACGAATCTAACGGAAGGAAATCATACCTTGACCATCTCAACAGGGAACTATGCGATGGTCGATGCTATAGTGTACGTTTATTGCTGTCATTACGAGTGTTCGTGGTTCCAACGCGTTCGTATTTGCAATTCAGATACACCAAAGACCTGTCAGCCCCCACAAACTCTAGCAAGCAGTCTCCGAGTCCCAACTCCACAACAACAAATGCATCTGAACCTACTTCAGCCGCTTCAACTTCCCCTCAGTCAAAAATAGGTTTAATAGTAGGGGTCGTAGGAGGGGTGCTTGGCTTTCTATTGATCACTGCAATAGTTTTGATCATCTTTCTCTACCGGCGTCTCAAGCATCAACCAAAAGGACAGCAGAAACCACCCGAACAGACGACTGCACAACACCAACACACAGCTGTAACAACAGAGCGTCAGGGCTTTGGCCGAGTGTCACCGTATATAATTACAGTACCCCCAGAAGTGTCCGTTGGTACGATGGGTTCGGACGAAGCGAATTTCGGGGACGCTTCAAGCCCGACTACGACTATTCGAACTCAGACCACTAGGAAAGGCGGTTATATTAGCTCATTGGCTTCCTTACCCGGGTTGAGGGGCAACGCGACACAGTGGGACGCACCTCCGCCTTCTTATCGAGGTTGATTGATCACTTAAAAAGGTGTATATCTATAAACGTTTTTTAATCGACTTTCCAAGTATTAGGATATGTAAACACTGCAGATCATATAATACAGCTGTTCGAGACAGCATATGTAAACTATAATTGACACTAGTAAACCTATGCAGATATCCAACCCACAGCCAAACGGCGATAGATCCAATAGCACGGATGAATGAAACTCCAATACTTGGGGTGACGAGGATTGTATTAAGCAGAAACCGTAGAGCCCGGAGTACGTGTGCCTATAGCTATACTCGATGAGGGTAAGAGATAACACAGGGTATGTAAGTATATACAAGTGAACAGTATTAGGTAGGTAATAAAGTGAATATGTATAGGGGGATGAGGAACTCGTAAATAATAACAATATGCACTACTAACAGCAAAAGCATATACATATGGACAAAACGACGAAAACGACGAAAGCAATCAGTACTAGTGAGCATGCGATGTATTGATGTGATAATCGATGTCGATGAGGGGAAATTAGGGGAAATTGCGAGACGATGGAAAGATCGATGGTAGGCGGCAAGATATGAATCGGGACAGCAGAGATATGCGTGCAGATAAAAAAAGAAACAGGTATTAAGAACTATGGTATCGTAATCCCAATGATACACCGGTAAGAGAGGAGAGTAAGTAGGAAGTACACAATAAAGAGAAGAGTAGAGTATTTGATGCGACACGAAGTGCTATGAAAACACAAGAGACAAAGAAAGGACCGGGAAAAGAAGAGGCAAAGGACCAACAGTAAACCCAAAAGAAGAAAGGATGAATAAAACGGGATAACTGGTCAACATCGCGGCCGCTGCAACCCAAAATATGGAAAAAGAGAACAACTTTTGCGTCTCCTCGGACCTCGGGCAATCTCAGTTCGCAGGATAACGTCTTTGAAGCACCACACGACCGTTAGTGCATGAAAGCATAAATGGCGTCAAAATGTTCATAAACATGCCTGTCCGATTGGCCTATTCTTCGCGTGCTTTCTCCGCTACTTTCTCCACTTGGGACCAGATCTTATAGAGTCTGCACCACAATTGCAGTGTCATCAAGCCAAGCCACATCCATATCCAATGTCAAACACTTTGACACACTTGCCTGGTCCTGACCACCCAGAGCACGTCTTAACAATCTGAGTGCCATGTTGTGAGAAGGGTGGCCAGGTAGCTTCGACGCCGGATTATTTAAGGAAGAAGTTGACGATGCGGAGTCAGGGGTAGTTGTGGAGTTGGCGGTAGAAGCAGAAGTATCAGTGGATGCAGACGTGGATGTAGAATTTGAGACCGAGATGGGCGGAGAAGTCATAGGAGACGCTGGGGATAGCACGAACGAGGGTGGTCCGGAGAGAGATGGACGAGATGGCAGGAAACCCATTTTAGAGTTGGTTGGTGACATAGGAAGTATAGAGTTGATATTGCCCTTGCTGCGCTCTACAGGGGGTCTGGTACCGACAACGTCGTGCACCCAATCCGTGATGATCTTATCGCGCCCTTCGTTGACGCACAAGTCTGAAAATCCGTCAGAAGACAGAATGAGAAACCTGGGCGCATTGGATAAATTAGGCGAGACGTGTCGCAGAGAGACGTGTGTGATCTCCGGTTGAGTGGAGATGTATGGCGGGGTGTGATTGCGAGCTAGGAATTCCTCCCATGGTGACTTGTCTGGGAATCCTGGTAACAAATTATACAGTATTCTCCGGGTAAATTCAGGCGGTTGCTTGAATGGTGTATCACCAAGACCTACACGGAGTGGTACTCGGATGAGGAAATGAGCATTTTGAAAATCGAAAGAAACGCACATCTGAAAGGAGCAAGGGCACCGAGGACACGTCTGTCAATGACACACTCTGGTTCATTGGGATGCTGTCGACGGACGCGCTCGATCTCCGTATCGTTGTTTCCATTATGGTCAGTTGTCAACAGTGAAATATCCCACTCGTTAGTGCCTTTGGGCGACACAAGGACTATTTAGCAAAGTTAAACGGGTGTCGATGACGAAGAAAGTATGATAGACAGAGCTTACCTGCTTGACAATCTCCCAAGTTGGCCACCCAAAGATTGTCATGGTCCGGATCTATCAATGCCACCAGAGCGGTAGTCCCATACATGTTCAGCCTTGCCTTTCTCCAGTTTTCGCCACCCCGGTGATGATCATTAATGACGTGTCGTATCTGTTCGTCCGAAAAGTCTGCAAGACCATCTATGCCACCAAACAGATCCAACACGTCTCCAGCAATGGCATCGTCAAAAGCAACGATAGAACTCGAGAAACACTGCGATATGAAAGACGGATCGGTGAGACGCGAAGGCTCGTTGTCAAAGCCGTTCTGAAGGAATTCCCCGATGATTATAGGCAAGTGATAAGATACATGTTCGACAGTCACATCCCCGAGATGACCTGCATACACAATACGTATATCAAAGGCCCACGTTGGAAGAAGATTGGGACATACCGTCAAATACACCAGTCAATGACCAGAGGCGCCCGTTTATCTTGAGCTGTTTCACAACATAGCGATCCTGCGTTCGCGTCGTCGGAGACGGCTGAAAGTTGAGACTGTCCGCCCGCCATCCATGCACCTCGTCAAATTGCACGCTCTGGGGCTTTGCCAGGTACCGCAGCTCGCGCCAAATATCCTCCTCTTGAAGTAGTTCGTAAGACCGCGGCCAGGGTCCATCATCAGGCCCGCAACGTGTCCCAGGGATATCCTCCGCATACGCCCATCCATCTGTCCTCGATTCTTCCTCGACGGGTCGTTTCGAGTTGGCGACGCGCTGAACGACAGTGGTGGTCATGTTGGCCTTGAGCCAATGCAGGCCCGCCGTGACCGAAGAAAATATTATAGAAGACGTCGTGGTTGTTGTAGTCAGCAAAAAAGAAGGAATTTGTAAGAGGGATGGGTAAGTATGGTTCAGAGGAGGGCAAAGTTATAGCCGTTACTTATAAAGCATATATAATTGAACCGTCGCAAGTGAGTGGTTGATCAACCGCATGGGTAAAGAAAGGCCTTTGCCGTACATCGGGTTGACGGACACTGCCCTAATCGCGAGCCCCAGTCCGATGACCTCTCAAATGATTTATTTCCAAGTGATAAATCTAAACGTGCATACACTCTTTTACCGCTCAACAAACTGTAAACTATTCGGGTCTAGTAAAGCAAGAAATGCGTGGCGCTATACTTGAAGTAGTTGGTCCAATGATTACAGAGCACATTAAACACCGCGGAATCCGCTATTGGTTTTTATCATCCTTTAGAAGGCGTAGTCCGGACCAAAGACGTTCAACCTAGAGCCTTCCTCTTTTATCTCTGGTTGTCTGTTGGCCACTCCAACGTAACATGCATCCAAACAGGTCCGTGATGCCCGCGCTTTTGGCAGTCCATAGATATTTATCTCCCACCAACGAGCAACCTCCCAGCGTGATAATCTGATGTACGTAGTCATTTCCGTAGTGGACTTTCGGGGGAATGTGGAGAGGAAGCGGAGAATCACGCAGTGAGACGCTAAAAGGGAGATGAAGACACGAATGAAGCTGTAATGAAGTCACATCAAAATAATTCAATTTACCCCACACTGTTGAAACGAGTACTCGATCCCACAGTTTGTACCGGTACTTGCGTGGATGAGTGAATATTCCTTTCGTGGTCGGGCTGTTCTCATCTCTCTCTCTAGTCTCCACAGCATGTACACGCATCCGCACTTGGTCCGGGTATACCAATTGCAGCTTGTTCACGAGGACAGGTAGGACGAGGTTTGCGCCTCGAAACATCGGACTATGATGGGCTCTAAAACGGGAGAGCCACGAAGGGTCGCAGCTACTGGTGTCCGACGCAGTTATCTGTCGACGCCAACCCCGCATTCCAAACCAAAATTTTACCAACAAAGGTAACCGGCAGTCCATGACCATGACGAATGTCACTTAAATCACGGTCTCCTGTCAATTAGATGTTTGGCATCCACATCTAATTTGTGGTGGTCCATTCATCTCTCGCGGGAGAACACAAGGAGCAGACAAGATCCGAGAGCACAACGAATAGTGGCCGACACTATCGCTGTGGTGAATGAAACCAAACATGTTCATTGTGCCTTTAGGATACATTAAGAAGGGCTGTAATCCTGCATGGGCTTCAAGTGCGAGGCAAAGGGCAAGAAACCTTGGTCCGAGCGAGCTTCAAACGAGTTCATAGAACTGGAGGATAACAGTAGGTAACAGTAGTGCCAGACATTCTGACCCAAGACAATCACGAGAGTTGACAACCCTCGTAGTTCATAATGATCCGCCGGAGCATTTGGATCCGTCAACGGTGCAGCCTGTGCAGGCACTGCGTACTCCCCAAAGACGGATAGGTACCGGCACAAGCACACGTGAAAGAGTTATGATCTTTCTCTGTTCCAGCAACGTCGCTGCCTTCAAAGTTCTTCGTACCGCTTCTTTGATATCTTGCATACATGTAGACATGCATGGATAGTGCAGACAATTTGGCAACACGGTCTCGTCCATTATCAAAAGCCTAGTTCAGAGATCGAAACCAGGCTTACGCGTCCTTTTCCGCTGCGCACGACCCTGGATGAGCTCAGAATGACACGAAGTCGTTTCCAGAGATGTGCAGATCGGGTATTCTCCATGTGACCAGAGGATCTACCAGGGACAAGAACGGTTCTTTGGGTACGCAATCCGCTCAGTGGAAAGAGTTTACTGTCAACAACGGCGTTCCAGCCCAAGGTACGTATTGCAGAAGAACCATCGAGGTCTTGTAATTGCAAATACCCCGCAAGTGCCTTTCATAATTCAGAGCCGGAGTTTGCCTGAATCTCGGTCGTAATACAAGTTCAGGAAGGTGCAGGTCCCCAGTGGCCGTTCCAGGGCCCAAGGAACTCTGCCGTTCTTGCCTGACTCATATAACTACCCGTTCCTCATCCGTTATGAGTTCCGGCTACGAGGAAGGAGAAATGACACAAGTAGCGGGTTCGCCGAGGCATGGATGGTTCTCTTCCTCTACGGGTATGCATGAACCAAAATAAACCAGCTTCCTAGACAGGATAAATGCTCGAGCTGCTAGCAGCCTGAGGAATGCTAATTTAATCTGGGTCTCCCTCGAAGAACGACCTAAGCTCCCGGCTCCGAGTCCAGAAGATTATGGTCATGAAGATAAGATCAAGACTCCAGGCATTCCAATAGCCAGTGTCTTACAGGTATAAACCCTGTCCTGATTGACACATGAACGCTCCGGGCACATTCGCCCCGAAGGCATCCACCGCATCTTGTAAATGTCTTCTTCGAAGTCTTATTAAATCTAATTCTGCTTGCGTATTCGGTCCGACTTCAGGTTCCCAAGGAGTAATGCCTGTACCACAGCAGTGAAGGACTTATTGGCAGCGAGAAGTAAATCCATACTTCCCGTTGGACGGATTTAAGAGCGTGTATACGCACGAGTTTTCGCATGTCAAGTTGAGTCCTGAAAACGAATGCAGTTTGAGCCAGGTCTGTAGATCCGGTGCTATTCGAATTCGATGCTTACTTTATTCATGTCCACAGCTGAATACTGAGCACGGAGAGCCGCGACCGCAACCAGTTTAAACGTAGGAGAGTTGTTGCACTGCTATTGACTAGAGTTGGCCAGGATCGCATCTTCCGGATCATGCAACACAGAACAAGCAGCTAGCATTTGGCAGAGAGTTGATGCTGGACTCATGAGGTAGTGAGGTAAGACGAATCCTGGACGCTGACACGTGGCTCTACTGTTCATTCAAAATAACGTAATCATTGTTAACCTTTCTCTCCAAACGCAGATGCTAGTTATAAACAATTTGCCTCAGAACTCGGCAATTGTTATCTTCAAAATTTCAATTTTTTGCACGCGCCTGAAGCCTAATACTGAAAGGCTTGAAGACTCGGATAAGGATCTACCCGTCTATATGCCACGACCTCAAGTTGGTGGCACTTAATTGACCAGGCTGCTTTGGGTACGTGAGCCATACGCATCGCGAGGCAGTCGGTCAATTACCAACCGAATTCAGATATGATGAGGACTGCACCCGCGTTAATCATTATTTTATCTGGACCTCTAGTCATGAAAAGCAACCTAAACTGCCAGGCGGCAGTACTAGGAGTACTAGGCCGACACTATATCGCGCTTGCGGCATGTACTTTAGGTTCTTCATTTCATTGATGCTATTTCGATTTGGTAGACCTTCCCTCCTATACTCATCCTTCGCAGCTCTCTCAGGGAGATAGCACCAGAGTATTATCAAACGCTGCCGAATTTTCCAGCTTTTTGGTGAAGGGTCTTTCAGGATAAGTAACATTTTGCTTGGAATGAGGTCAAGCCGAGACAAATACGTCTCCCGAAACTCAAACAAGGCTACACTAAAGTATGACATGGATTCAGTTGTAGTATTGAGGGCAATCAATCTGTGCCCCAACTCATTATGCATCATGCCCAATTCTTGGCATAAGTATAAGCTAGCTGGCTTCGGAAGACCTCTGGGTATATAAGGTCTGAGGACACTCCACGCAACATAGCGTGGCTCATGATTTCTGCGGCTCTACTGATCTTGAATACCTCCTTGGTCATCTTTCTTATTTCCTGGCTTGGTAGAATAGGCTCGCGAGAGTCTACTCTTCCGCCTGGTCCTCCCACTCTTCCTCTTCTAGGGTAAGTACAATCGCGTTGTCTCCTAGCCTCTATACTCAACTTGAACTCATGTTTAGGAACATCCATATGTTTCCTTCTCATTCAGTCTATTTGAGGTAATTTACAACAAGCCCTGTCTTCAATGGCTATTCTGATTCTCTTGTAGGTTAACTGAATGGGCCCGAAAATATGGGGACTTTTATTCGGTAAAAGCTGATTCTGAAAACTAGCGATGATCACGTATTCATTCTATCTTTCAGTTGAAAATGGGACGGGAATCCATTGTCGTTCTCTCGAGCGCGAAAGCGATAAAGGAACTAGTAGACATGCGAGGGTCTTCCTCAGCAGATCGACCCCCGGCGTACATACCCGAACAGGTCCATGAAGGGGACAGCCTGATATTTAGCGGATACGGTGCTTCTACTGAAGTTTTTGCCTGCCAACGAACCTTACGAGAATTCATAGGTGAAAGATGGAGGATGATGAGAAAGGCTGTTGATACAATTCTGCCAGTGACAGTGAGTAGTATTTTGTGCCATCCTCAAACTTAATTAAACTCTGACCAAAATTCTAGCCTTCTTCAGCGGAGCAAGCCCATTCTATTCAATATGCGGAGTCAATCCAATTATTGTATGATTTACTACAGGATCCCAAGGCAAGTAATTATAACTTGAGGGAACTGGTCAGCAATCATGATTTGAATTCCAGTCTCATTTCAAACACATTCGCCGACTTTTAGCATCAATCATCTTTTCCACTTTGTACGGAAAGCGTGTTCCGCGATACGAGAGTTACGAAGCCACTTCCTTCTTTCACCACTTTCACCTCCAAGAACATCTATTCACGCCTGGATCCCAGTTACCGGTCGACATGTTCCCATTTCTCAGGTACTTACCGGAGGGTCCGTTGGCACCATGGAAGAGGAAATGCAGAGAATTGAAAGAGCTACATCGTAAACTGTACTTTTGGTTACTCGAGCAATGCAAAGAACGATTAAACAAAGGAGAAGGAACTGATTGTCTTATGGAACAAGTGCTGGCACGTCAAGAAGAGTTTGGATTAACTTGGCACGAAGTAGGGTAAGTGTTGTTCTATTTTTTGAATCGCGAATGCTAGTGCCTGATGTCGAGCAGTTACATAGGAGGCAACTTGATTGAAGGAGGTATCGATACGAGCGCTAGCATCCTTCAAACACTAGTCATGGTGTTATCCTGTCATCCCGAAGTTCTACGGAAGGCACAGGAGGAAATAGATCTCCTTGTCGGCGATGACCGCGTTCCACGGCTTGATGATATCAAGAACTTGCCATATATTCAGGCAATTATCAAAGAGGTACGTATTCCATCTGCGTACCCAAAGGAGAAGTCAGATCGTTATTTTATGATTAGTTGGAACGTTTTAGGCCACCAGTACCATTTGGCGTACCTCACGCTACGATTCAGGACGAAGAGGTATGTGTTTGACTTTCATTCGAGATCTAATCGCAGACTTGACATTTGATTCGTTAGTATCGAGGATACATTGTGCCCAAAGGGTGTACTCTATTCTTAAATCAATGTACGTGATAAGCCCCTGACAAGTGTTTCGACATACTCACACTCATGTAGGGGGTATTTTTCACGATCCTGGTTGGTTAAAATATACACGATAAGCCGCTTGTACTGATATCAAATCGACTCGGACATTCAAGAATTTTTCGAAAGTCCCGACCAGTTCCGGCCTGAACGCTACCTTTTAACGAGATATGGTACAAAGCCAGGAGCTGATGATAGCTGTTTCCGGGATACAATTGCCTTTGGTGGTGGGAGGGTCAGTATTGATTTCTTCCGAAACTTTGCCCAGAGCTGACCCTGGCAACGATACAGAGGATTTGTCCTGGAATATACATCGGTAATATGATCTTGGTAGGTTGAAGCCAATCCGAGTCGTAAGGCAATACGTCAAGTTTTGACGAGTAAAAATTTCAAGGCAATCAATGTAATGAACTTGATTTGGGCTTTCAATTTTTCCAAGTTGAAAGATCCCGATACCGGACTCGAGATTCCAATCGATCTCAACAAGGTCACTACAGTAAGTCCTATACCAGCTTCAGTAAAACATGGGATGTACTGATGCAACCGAGGGGTTCACCTTGGCACCATTGCCATTCGAGTGCGACATTAGCCCTCGTAATCAACGAAAGGTGGAACTGATTCATAGCGAGTTTGTTGGTGCAATCGATGTCTTCAGACAGTATGAAGCAGTTCTCCAGCAGACAGATAAAGATTACATTACCGCAACTCGTTCAAATTTGTTGTGAGAGTGAAAGATGGAGTAGATGTACATGTATTGATAATCCTATATCCGTTTCATGTTTCTTCGTTCTTAATACTCTATCCTTAATCAGCTTTTTTGCTCTTAGGAACAATAATCCACGTTCCAGCCATGACACACATCATTGCCACCAACCTAAAATCCATTCAGCCCGGAGATAGAGCGGTAAAAACGAGAGAATAACTTACAAAGGCTGCAAACTACTAATACCAACACCGTCGGCCATAGCACCGGTGATAAACGGCAATGCTGCACCTAAGGGAAATGCGACACCATCATTGACACTTGAGCTATCGTTCATGCGTGATAAACGGCACTAAACGCACCGCCAGCCTGTCCGAAACCAGCGATCCATCCAATGGAGCCAGTGAAGAGCCATTTTGGAATGACCGTTCCAGCGACACTAACAGCGATGGGGTACAAAGGTCCGAAGAGTACGCCAATGATCGACACAGCTACACCGTTCCCGATAAGGGACGGGACGAACCATATTGTAAGTTCGAGGCTGCATTTGTGTCTGAGCTTAAAATGACATATGAACCGAGAAAAGTCTACCTTATGGATAGTACTGCGTACAAGATCACGACACGTCTGAGGCCGAGTAGTTTGTTGAGAGGTAGGAGAGCAAGACGTCCTAGCATGAGTCCTGAAAGGGAAAGGTCGACATTAAGTGACCGGAATAAAAGCCGAACATACCGCCGAAAAAGCCAGACGAAATGTATCCAGAGTCGGCCCCACCACCACGAAGTTGTATGATATACGTGACAATCCAACCACTGAGACATCTTGGTCAGAGAGCATTTACGCACAAAAACTCTGATCATACCCAATGGTTACCTGCAGATTGAGTTAGACATTAATTATCTTGAAGCAAGTTGGCTGTTACTCACTTCTGTCCCAACATACATAAAAATGAACGCAGCCATCGTATGCACGCTCTTGAGAGCAAAGATCTGGCGGAAGACACTACGGTCACTGGTTCCCTTCTCAGATGGCTCTAATCCAATTTCGGCGCGACATTCTGGGAATGTTTACATGTCAAGTAACGAATGGAAGGGGGCTGGGACAACTCGCCATCCTTGGAACGAAGTCGGAATACAAGTGCAATAAGAACGACGTTGACAGATGCAATACCGAGAGATACGAGAAAATGAAAGGACCATCGACGCATCTGAGCGAACTGGGTAGCGGCGAGGGGAGCAGAGAAAGCACCGAGGCCTGATGAGTGTCAACGAGTTATTCCGTGTCAAGAAAGAGCGAGAGATGCCCACCATAAGCAGCATGGAAAATGCTGAGCCTCGCAGACGGGTCACGATCCAAAGTTGCGACGTATGCATTGGCTTGTGCATGCTAATCGAGTTTATCAGGTCACTTGTCCGGAAAGGTCGGTCAAAGCGTACCTGTAAAGCAATTCCGGCGCCGGTCAAGACATAGGACAACACGAATGCGGGGAATGGGAGAGCTGGTGCTTGGATGACGAAAGATATGAGTGGGAATAATCCACCTGTTAAAGTGTATGAGTGGACAAATGGTTCGGACATTCTTCATGTACCGAGTAGAAGTATCTGAATGGACAGTAAGTAATATATTTACTGTAAGGTCAAAAAGGTGGCACACCTTTCCAAATTTCATGCGTTCAGACAGATACACGTTGGCCATCGCTCCAGAAACAAATCCAACACATGCACAAACGAAAATAAGAGATGCGACAACAAATTTTATCTATTATTGACATCAGCGAAGAACAGTATGAATAGAACACGTTACCGTACCTGATAGACCTCCTGGATACCTGCATAAAATGCATTAAGATTGTAAGCATATGAAAGTCAGAAGGTTACATACGAGGCAGCAAAGGCCCAGCAGATCCATCATGCCAACCCGACATTAGATGTCCCCAGCAAAAAACAGCGAAATGGATTCGTTTTTTCATGATTTGCGATTTTGTATTTGGCGCAATCATACCCAGTGAGGCTGTATCAGATGAGTCCTGAACGGCATCGTTTGCTTGAACGGAAATTGGTGAGCGCGTCCCGTCAGTTTCGACGCGATTTTCCAGCTGGATTTCCTCGGGACTGTTTTCCAAAGGCACAGAGGTGCGAGAGAGATTTTTTAGCTCCATTGCCATGGTGGGAGCAAGGAAGGAAAGGGGATTTTCGGCCATTTAGATAAAGACATGAGGTAAAAGAGAGACAAGGTGACCTCTTCCCTGACAAACGAAGTGCTTACTGATCAATACGGTTGGAGTCATTTCATTTTCCAGAAAGCAACATGTTCCGGACTGTGAGTTACTGACTACGACTGCCGGTGTCCCTTTCTATCCTATCTTGAATATCCTATGTTGAAGTAGAAAAACGTGGTGATAAAATGTACAATACTTTTATATGTCGACCACGATTGCACCCCTTCGTAGCTCATCCCTGAACCCTCCGACTGCAGCAGCATTGACCATAGTTGTGCCGTCCTCGTATTGCACGTTATTAAAAAGAATCTCAGAAGCGGCTTGCAAGACGAGCACGAGTAAATCCCACAACCCTCCCAATCCCAGAGAAATCTTCTCGTACGTCTGTTGCGCATTCGTCCAATAAACGCGTTCTACACCACGCCCGGCATGAATGTGACCGAAAACATGCAACTTTGGTCGAATCTTCCATACTTTGTGAAGTAAGCCCACACATCCTGCTCTTTCGAATTCGAGATGGCCCGCGGGAGGACCATGAGTTACAAGAACGTCGGTTTGAGGAGGTATAGAGGACCACACATCGGAATCTGATGATTTTTCGACACGGATACGAGGGTAACGTAGTGACGGTGGACCAAAGCCTGGAGTACGAGGGTTCCCGTAGATGCTGAGCGTGCGTCCGCGAATAGTCAAACTTGTGGAGGCATTGTCGAGATAAGTAAGATCAGGATGGCTAACCAGGAGCATATCACGAATTTCAGGTTCTGCAAGACCTTTATCGTGGTTTCCAGCAATGAAAATTTTGTGAGGATGAGGTAGGGAACTCATCCAAGTCAGGGCTGCAAGTAGTTCGTTTGCTGTTCCTGTTTGAGTGAGGTCACCAGCGTGGATAAAGATGTCACCGAAAGGTGTTTCGGGCAGAGAGTTGTGAACGTTGTGAGTATCTGAAATACAGACGACCCTAATCGTCGAGTCCGACTCGTCTTCATGCAAAGTTTGACATTGGCAAAGATAGGTGTATATGCGGCGGGCAATGAACACAATGGGAGATGATCGAAGCTGTTCCCAAGTGCTCGGTTGGTGTCTTTGAAGAACAGCGTCCATTCCAGTTTTTCTGAATCTATGGACTGCTCACTAGCAGTGTAGCGCTTCGCCGGAGAACGGTACCGAGCGGTAGTAGAGTTACGCGGATGACTAAGATATCCCCAATATATTAGCCTTACTTCTGCTGCCGATATACGCTGATTATACGACGGTTTTTTGAGCCAGAAATTTTCCAAAGCAAGCAGCTTAACGACAAAATCAAACGGGGTATATTCCTGAATCTTCTCAGCAGGACAGATGAGTATCACTTCCTCTGAAGAGCACGGACTTTGTAGTTCCACAATTTCGGGCAAGACAGAACAATTGTGTCAAGATCGGTGGCGAAGCCCTATTAACGAACTTTAATGCGTTTTTACGTCGTGCGTTTCGCCCGCGTAATCTCGTGCAATCTCTGATCTTGTACAGAGAACTTTTGATTCATTCCATATAAGCGGTGGAAGCCACCCAGGGTAGGAAATTGTTGAAGACCCCGCAAATGTCATCGTAGTAACTTGTAATAAGCGTACCCATCGCCAATCTCATAATTCAAAACTCACGTCTTCTCAAAGATTACACACCCAAGACCCAGACCGTGATTTGCCTGGAGCATACGAATCCGCGGGTTGACCACGGTTATTCCATGGGCAGACTGCGTTTCGGGCAACCCTATCCACGGCTATCTAAACATTGACCAGAGTCTGACCGCGGTTTACTGAATGGGTACGCGTAGATATTTCAGCAATCTTCGGTTCTTATTGTTTCCACTTATGGTGAAATCGGGCAGTACAGAATAATGTGCAAAATAAATTTATTGAATTAATAGCTTGTTGTAATTACTCTTCCCATGCCCTACTGACCCGATGTTCAGCGCGAGAACGAGAGGCGGCATCCTCGTCAAAGAACCTGGTGCTATCGTAGCCCCGTGGTGTTACGCTGCGCGCAATGAATGGCGATGAACTTGAAGCACCCCAATTGTTGCTGGGCGCATAGCGTACGGAGGTGGTATAATCATCAGCAGGACTTTCAAAAGGTGCTCCATACAAGTACGGAGTGGTCGAATGGGCTCGTGAGCTTGAAATGATAGGGGACGATGACAACGGGTCCAGCCTGAGGCCGCGCCGCTGCTCAGGAATAGAAGCCCGGGACGGAAGCCCACGTATAGGACGTGACATTGGGCGTTCGGGAGGGCTGGGAGACGGTGGTGGTGACAAAGAAGGATCCAATGGATTTTCTTGCGGGACAGGAATGATGCCAGTGAGACCACGAAACATCGACATTGATGATTGCGGAACTGGAGCAGCAATTGAAACTGCGCTTTCCTGCTCATCAATGTTCTTTGTCTCTTCGTAATACCTGTAAAAATGAGCAAAAAATGGGTGTGGAGACAAAAAAACACACCTTCGCCATGGCTCACTGTCGAGGTCACTTCCATACTCAGTACGAAGGCCCTCTAACCACTTATCAAATCCGCTCCAGAAGCTTTCATTCGTCTTTTTCTGCAGGGTCTCAGACTCTACTATCTCGACACCTGAGCTTGTATGCTTTGGGGGACGGGTGTCATCAGAAGACTTGTCACTACACTGTCGCGCATATCTCCTCTATAGAAGAAGTGATCAGTAAGAACTTTTATGACTGCAAAAACATACCCATAAAGCAACTCGGCAGATAAACTTGGGTCTCTGTGTATCAGAGAACGATACTTTGAGTGAGGATTCCAGCTTCACAACAGCTACGAGTAGAGACTTCTTTCCATCTCCGAGGGCTGTTTGAAGAATCTGGCAAGATTGGTGACCGGAGTAGAATGACATGGGTAAATAGTAACTTACCTTGCGTCGTAACTGGCCTTTCGTGTTATTTGTGACCTCTCGAACATATGTTCGGAACACTTCACGGCGTTTCTGAGATTTGAATGCGTGGCCGAGTTTGTTATAATTCTCAAGCTTTTTCTACAACAAAAATCGTTAGCAGAATACTTTGAAAATAAATGAAAGATAGTTACAAAGACATCATCACCGGCCTTAGCAAAAGAAGAGCGATGCGGGTCTGTCAATGCATCTTTGACAGCCCTGAGCACCATTGCCTAGAAAAGTGGTCTGTCAAGACAGATGTATGGAAGAAGGAATGGGATGCAAACCTTGTCATCATCATTTGGTGCCCAATTGTCTGTCACCTTTGACTTGAAATCCTGAAGCACGGCAGCGGTGCTAGTATCCTGAGCAGTGAGTCTATCTACACTGTTTTGGAGATGAAGAAGATTGGCCTGGGTGATGAGATGAAGGAGCAGCGAGGCTCTGTCAGTACTTTGTCCAATCTGGCACCATATTGTCATTTCTTTGTGTTTAAACAATTGGAAGTCACAGACCTGTACAGCGCCCTGCAAATCCAAGTTTTGAGTTTGGGTGAGTGATAGGTTCACACAGAGAGCGTCCACAAAATCAGATGGGTCTGGCAGAGAGCTCATCTCCGAAGGGGGAGTTGACATTTCGAAGCTAGGGATATGGAAAACGGACCATTGCCTTAAATATGGCTAAAATCCAATCTCGATCATAAATAGTGAGTGAAACCCCAAGAAAAGAGGAGCGCAAAGAATGGTGAAAACCAGGAGGGGAAGTGACATGGTGCAGAAAGCGACACCAGCTCATCAAGGCACGTGCTTTGGTGCTCTGCCGAATCGCCAGCTTCAGTTGGACTCGGTGATTTCTGTCCTCAAAGGCGACTCTCGTTGGATAGCTACACCTCTGGACCTCATTTGGCCTCGTAAGAGCTGTTGGACCAGAGACTTCTTCCTTGGATTTTTGTCATTCCTTGGTGTCTCTACTTCTCTCCTCGCGCCCACATGAATGCACTCATGCCTAGATGGGGGGACCGCAAACGCTGTAAATGGAAAAATATGGGCAAAGTCTCGCATTTGGGCGGTGTTCAAGACCACGTCTAGAATGTTCTGGTGAACAACCGTTTCCGCAGAGACAGTGATTTTGTTTTGCTCCTGTGTTTTTGTCTGGGTCACCGTTGAAATCCGGCACCCATTACCGTGACAATGATGTTGCGTGTTCACGGTACAGTACAGATCCTGTAGACCGTCTTTAGATAGAAAAGAATCCAAGACAGAATGAATCGCTCACCTGGTATCTGACCGCAGAGTAATGCGGAAGGAAATTCAACCTTGGCATATGATAAATCGGCGAGACATGTGTAATCGCAATTGTCTGGATAAGTATCAACGACGGTATACCTTCCTCAATACTCTGACTATCATCAGTTGCCTGAAGAAGTTCAAGAACCTTTGCAAGAGCTTTCCTGCCGGTAGGTGTACGAATGACAACAACTGAATCAAGACGGCATGTTGTGCCAGAGAGATGAAATGATGTGCATTTCTTCCAAGCGTGACGTGAGTAGTCTGCATCATATACAAACTTTGACATCTCTGTTTCTGCCCACATCAAAGCCAAGGTTTTGGGCTGAAAGTGAACGTAACATCCAGAAGTATTTGCGACCTTGGGAATGATGCCAGTCATTTTTCGCAGATACATATCATTGTCAATCAGCTGCCGGGGAAGAGGCCCAATCGTACAGAAGTCCTCCTTTTTTGGTGCATCTTGTATGTGTTGCAAATGGCGCGGGATGAGCTTCTCCGGATCAAGGAACCAGCCGCCACTGAGAAGATGTCGAACTCGATTCAATCCAGCAAATTCAAAAGCAATGTCTCGAGAAGGAGCCTGGCGATTGCTGTGAATACTGAATCCACGAATGATGGCATTGAATGACTCGAAGGTCTCAGTGGCAAACAAGATTGAGGGACCAAAACGCCGAATATGCTCCGGGAGATGTAGAAGGATGTGGAATTTGGGCTTGTTAAACCACCGTGGCGTCCAGCGAGCCGTGCAGTTGAGAAAATTGTCAATTGCCACCTGAAGTTGTTGCTGTCGAAAGCGCGAATCGAAATTACTTAGTTCACGGCCGACCTCGAAGCTATTGAGTGCTTACCAGATATGATTCCATGTCTTCAATCACAGGCTGCCAAACTAATGGAATAAGCTGAGAGAGGGCAAGCCATGCAGCAAAACACTCCGGAGGTACAAGATCGTAAAGCACAAATGGAGCCGCCTGTGCTACAATACGAAAATCACGTCCAACAAGAGAACCAGCATACTTTACTAGAGTTGTACCCGCTAAAGAGGACAAATCAAGACCATCGACATTCAAGGACGACAAACGCGTAGTCAGTGTTGCCTTTTGGTCATCGTTTACTCGTCCGATAGCATCACGCCAAAAATACTTCACAAAGCCGAGCAATATAACATGCAGTATCTCGACCGGTGTATCACAGTGTGGATCTAGGTCTGTTGAAGATAATAAACAAAAATGTAATGAAATCAAAGGTAAATTGTCGAAGAGAAGATAGTACTAACCTCGAATTCTCCAAATCGGACTGGAGATGTTGTCTGGAAAACCTTCGAGTAATGAATCAACTTTTCGCTGCTTTTCATGTGCAGGTCCCTTTGTTCCCTTCAGCGCTTTGAAGATCAACTCCGCGAAATGATCCTGGTATGTGTCCTTGATTCCCAGTGCTGTCTTCAGCTCCTTTGCTTTTGTTTTACGTCCAACGGTCTTGGAGTAGGTGAATACTGTCTTCAAATCATCCATCGTGCGTCGCTTAGTGCGTAAATTGTGAGTCTATCAATGAAAATCAGCTTGCCTGTCAACTTCAACTTGAGACAACGAGAATGTTCACCTCAAAGAAGCGAGTGGCTCGATCCATTAATTCCAGGAATGTTTCTTGTCGAGCACGTTGAGACCCCTGTGAGCCTGCACTGGAGACCGACTCTGTCTCACTCTGAGCTTCAGCATTCTGCTGCTCTTTTCCTTTCACAAAGCAACATCGACAAAACATTCTACCCATAAGACCTATGTGACACGCAAATTCTGATTGCATCGGATTATCACCAAGCATTGCAAGTACCGAGACAATTAAAAGAACCATCTCGCAATGGACACAGTCGTACGCCCATATTCCGGTGGTCTGGCCTTCTCTGTAAAACATCCAAAGTAAATATTTAAAGGCTGTAGCAGATAGAGCAAAAACGTACTCAATCTGATCGGCAATTCCATCCAACATCTCCAACGGTGGTGCGATATTCGAGGTAGCAAGAAAATGTACGTGGTATTCAGAGTGTACATCATGTCGATCGAGTCCAGCTGCAGTAAAGAGAAAAGAGTTATGCTTGTTCCATTTTTTGGATTTGTTTCCAGATGTATCATCGCAGTAGAGCCAAATGGGAAAAGCATACACACGACGTCCTTTTGCTTTTGTACGCCATGGATTTTCCTGGCCTGGGTTTGAGTAGGTCCACTGCTCAACCGCTCCTCCCCGATTGCAAATGATGCCTAGCGTGCGGTCAACATAAGAACGTAGATCCGGAGACGCGAAAATGCGAAAATGTACCTATAATATTTCTCGGATCTGGAATTGAGCGAGTGATGTAAGTATGTTGGAGGTTGGGAAAAGAGGTTGCAAATCGCCATGATTCAGCAGCATAATGGTTATAACTATGCACAATCCATGAGTCACCAACCGGAGCTAGCTCCCAGACGTATCCCATGAGCTGTGATTTTCCATCGACAACATGCTCAACCCAACGATAAGGAATACAGTATCGACCGTCAGTTAATCGACACGGCTCAAATAGGTAGAAGTCTTGATTCTGAACTCGGATCATTGGAGTCGTGAGCTCTGGGTCAAGCTCTTGCAGCCAACGAAGAGCATTCTTGGCACTGTCGACCTTGCCTTGAGCATTTTGTGGGTAGAATGATAGCTTCTCCCGCACACGGGGATTGGACATTTCCTGCAATGAAATGTTCCGCAGAGTAAGCTCACAGAACACTGAATATAAGTAAAAGAGCTCAGACTTACCCTACTAATGATTTCCGCGAGCGAGTTCACATAGTATATGTGGCCGAGGGCACCGCTGTAACGTATGGTGCTTATCCCGCAGATGGCATCCAACATTCTCCGGGCATGCTTTTGAGAGTCAAGTGACGGTACATGGTTGACTCCATTGACACGCAGGGCCCATGAAATTGTCTCCAGTTGTATGTCAGAGAACGTCGAACGAGGAAGGTGCTGTAGAATGTCAAGGACGCAGGTCTTTTCGGAGAAATCGCGTCAAACGGATCGGAATTAAAGATGTTGGATGATTCCAACTCACTATTTTATCAGGCCATGGAAACCATAACGGGTCAACCTCTTGATTTCGACGTCGGTATTCTCCATATGCCAGACCTGCATTGATCAGAGAAACAAAAATTTAGTACAAATGTATTGTCTCGCTATCATATCAAGTTTTACTTACCTGGATTTGCATCAGAGACCAAGATGTCATCTTGATCAGGAACAGTGCATTGCGAATCATCGTCTGATGCATAGTCGGGCGGCATTCCATTCTCGAGATATTCTTGAAAAGACTGCGCCATCGCACACAAATGAGCTTCGGGTGGTTGATCAAGAAGGAAGTCAGAAAAGCCATCTTCGCACTCAGGAGTCAGGTTTGTATTGTTCAAACCAGAGTCGACGCCCGTCATTGGCTCCAAATTTTGCTCAGGCTGAACTCGGTAAGCTACGTTGTGAGGTTCACCCAGCTGAGCTAAAGTACGCATCAAAGGTCCAAATGAAGCACGCCGAGCACGCTCGGCTTCTGGAAAACTTGAACTGGAAGTAAATACGGACTGAGAGGAGTGAAACCCAGATAAAGGTGTTGCATTATTGATGTGTCTGTTGGTTTGCAAATGCTGTGCCAGGTGACGAGCCGCTCGTCGTTTTCCATCCTTACAGACTAGACATATGTACATGTCTCCGTCGCGCTCAAAAACTACAGGGAAAGTCAGAGTCAACGACTATGATAAGCGAAGCATCAAAAACGTACTGTTGGGATCAGGATGATAGTGAGTTGGCATGTTCTGTTCAGTATGTTTATGCAGTTAGCCACTCAGCTCACTTTATACAGGTCTCAGAATTCATACACGCTGAAAACGCATGCTTGGAGTTTTGCGGCGCCATTCGGGAGGTGGTTCCGAGTACGAGTAAGAGAAAGAAATAAAGAAATAAACATAGAGTAAGTGTAAATAATACAAGAGTACAACGGGTGTATGAATGAAGCATTCAGACTTCAGACATTTGGAATCTTCAGTGTAGAGTTTGGGGAGCTCAGAGGGGACTTGAGCGTCGAAGGGAAGACGGTTTTCACAATGATCAACGGTTGATGATGGTTCAAGCGAGGGAAGAAGCGGCGCGTTGTCAACGTGTCAACCTCCATAAGGCATTCTGGTCCGCGCTTGTTGAAGCGACTCATCCGACGCATCAAGTGAGCACCAGACCGTGGTCTGTCCGGCGTTGGTCCAAACCACGGGTAGCCCACGGCGAGGGCCTTGGGTGTGTATTGCTATAGCTGAGAAATTCATTGACTTGCCGCGTTGAACGTGGCTCTTATCTACTGCCAAAGCTTTTGCGCATTCTCTACTGCTTTGGCTTACCAGCCTTCTTTCATTAGAAGCCTCCAACCAGTCCTTTGGATATTCTTGCTACCCGTCCTAACTTATCCGGCTCAAGCAGCCTACTTCTCAGAAAATAAACTTGCCGTTAGAAGGTTGGTAGGTGAGGCTCGCCAGGCTTGTCCACGGCATTGAGTATTGTCAACTTTCAGTCTCAGGATGATACATCATGGCCGCCCCATATACCTATCCGAATACAAAGTCAGTCCATATTCTTCCTATCCGATGTTTTCTGACCAGCCAATACATGACTCATCTCTGAACTAACGCCGCCGATGATAAACGTCTTAGAGCCAGAAAATCCTGCACCAAACCTATTTTTAATTGACAGCTACAATGTTTAAGATGACCCATATACTATGTTGTACTGGACACGAAGTTTGTTCTTCGTATCAGTTATCAAGGAAGATAGCATTGCATGCTGACGAGTGGAGTTATTGTTGTTAGCTGTCAATCAGATGCGAGTTCGATGGCCGAGATTACGGTTCAAGGGAACGTCACAATTCAACGTTTTGTGTGTATACTCCTCACTAATCCCTTTGATGAAAGCGTTAGACATATCGTTGTATCGGGGAGAAAGCTTCAATGTCTTTATTCGCAAACCCATGCATCTTCTTCTGTGTAAGCACCCGGTCCCACGTATCTATTCTTCTTCGGCCACTTGCAATGTGTTCTCCAATACTCAGGGGTGGTGCCGTCGTCAGAAAACTTGACACCTCTCAAGACTTCCGGCGCAACACCATCCTCAACCCATCTAACCAATGCCATCAACGCATTCTGATCGGCGTCCTTCCCTCCATAAGCATCTCTGTCCTGACCAAGCGCCCAAGCACCATCACCATCTCGACAATGGTCCATACCGCTTACAAAGAACAGACGGTAAAACTTGTCGAGATCCGATGGCGGAAGATTCATTGTACGTGCGACATGCGCGTAGTACAGTTGCGATATCTCCGAAGGAATAACGTAGTCTTGAAGTCCGTGATAAGACAACAGTTTACCACCTCGGGCGTTGAATCCGCTGAGATCGCCGCTCCATGTTTCAACATTGAAAGGGTTCTGGGCTAGAGCTGCTGCTGCATCTAATAAAGTGAAGGTGTTGCCGTCCCAGGTTGTATTGTTGTATACAACATGCCGAAACCAATCCTGAAGACTGCGGTCAGAACAAAAACTTTGAATAACGAATAATTTTTCACCTCGGCAAGAGCTGAAGGATTTCCGTCGAAATAAAAAGGTACTTGTCTCTTCGTGTTGATTCCCGGTTGCATGCGCGGATAAATCAACCTACCATCCAATCCATACAAAGGACTGAATATGCTCCTAACGGTCTCTACTTGCTTTGATGTGAGACATCCTTTCTTCTGTCCTTTCGCACAGATAAGAACCTCTGGTGTAAAATTACACAAATCCGGGTCTTCGAGAAGACCATCCACAGCACCATCAAGTTTGTCGCATTGTTTCAAGACCTCGTCATAGACAAGACCCCACGAAGCAGGGTTCAGAAAACTATCCGAATCAGGGGAACCAACGGACTTCGAGAGATGATTACCCCATGACACGATGCGCGTTAGTCCAAGTGCTGGAGCGCCGGCTAAGATACCATCGAAATCTTCAGGAAACTCCTGGGCTTCTTTAAAACCTTGTCGACCACCACTTGAACAACCGAGGTAATATGATTTTCGAGCTGAGGATCCATAAAACTGTCTAAGTAATTCCTTTCCAGCGACTGTTCCCGTATGCACCGAGCGGTACGCGTAATCTGCGATGGCATTGGGATTACGAAGCATCGGAGCCGCAGTAGACCCATTGAAACCTGTGTTCATGCCGACAGAGGCAAAGCCGAGAGAACTCGTATAATCTAGTTCATTGTAGAGAATGCCTAGGCTTGGTTATGAATAGGACGTTACTATATATAACGAAGGAAGTACTCACACCCGCCCAATCCTTACGGGTCAAAATCATTTTTCAGTGAATCATAGGACCTCATTGCAGATCAAACGGGGAACATACCTCGGTTTGTCGTCGTCAAAAAGCGACCCGTATATTCATACGGAAACCACGCCTCCACGGACATTTCGCTCTCGTTGGAAGTCGCAACTGACATTGCGACGCGACAAATATTCGATGGGACTATCCAACTAGTGACACCGCACGACGGATGGTTGTCTTCAAGTGACACATTCGTTCCAGCAAGAAGATACTGCGAGAAGTGCACTACTGCGTCAGGTATGGAAGCTTGGGCAGCAAATGATGAACAATGGGTCACAAAGTCGTCGTAGTTTGAATAAGGAAGAGATGTTTCTACGCCAACACCGAAG
The DNA here is from genome assembly GCA_037954225.1 of Stygiomarasmius scandens. NCBI lineage: Eukaryota > Fungi > Basidiomycota > Agaricomycetes > Agaricales > Campanellaceae > Stygiomarasmius > Stygiomarasmius scandens. The sequence goes on along the minus strand of JBANRG010000079.1, from coordinate 64,152 downwards.
AATGGAGCTGTTACATTCAGGAGTTGTCCAGCCCATATGAGGGCCTCTTGCATAGGCCGAAACATCGTCGCAGTTAATTGAGAAGCTAGCTCGTGTCAATGAGAGCTATAAGAAGGAGATTCCCACGGTTACAATCCGAAACGAACCGTGCACTTGACCAAATCTCAACTGCTAACATTTCCCATTTTGCAGTCATATATTTTTGGGCCTTTCTAATCGCATGAAAAACCGTCTTCTTTTCCCTGCAGAGGACAGGAGCTTGTATTTTTGGCCCTAACTCGCATCTTGCTATTCATTTTGATATCAACGGTTGGAGATATTTTACCCGCTTGTCAAATTCAAAGTTTTACGCCAACCCAAAATACGCAACAAACGTTGATCTTCGTGGCTCCATGAGCCTAAAAATACTCACATACTTGAAACTGTGGGGCACCCGGTGTAGTTTCCCCCCTCTTCGTTCTTTCTCCCATCAACATGGCACTAGGATATGCAAAATCTTGCCTCATAGGTGCTCTTATGGAGTGCATATCCTACGGTAACATTGTCCGATATTCGTCATAGGCATATTTTGTGGTTGACAACCCAATACAGGGCTTTATCTCACCTTTTTCCTGCAAACTATCCAAATTTTGCGTAGGAAACTCGTCAAGGGACCAGTGTTCATTTACCTCTCAGCCACAACAGTGATCCTTTTTGTTCTCATTACTATGGTACACCTTGACTTCTTGCACATAGATGCACACTCAGTTTCTCTACAGAGACTGGTCCTAGACAACAAAGCGGCTGTCGAAGCATTCACTAATGATCCCATAACCCCAAATGCCGCAGACATTTACTATACCAGTTTTGGAAACGGTGCGATGTTCAGGACCGGTACTTACATTGCTTTAACAATCGTTGCCGATATTTTTATCGTAAGAGACCCTATATCCGAAGCATTCTGGAACTCTGGAACTTTCATGTTAACAAAATCTAGGTGTATCGTGTGTTCGCGGTTTGGGCTCGAAATATCTGGGTCTCTTTGATTCCTTTTCTTTTGGCAATTGCTGATATCGGTGCGCGTTGATCCGCTAGGTAGTTATTTCTACGCACTGATAAATTTGACAGTCAGCGGTGCACTTGTCATTCGGACTATTCGACATCTCGAAGCGGGCGCCTCACCAGATGGAAACGACATTGCCACCCATATTCTGGTTTTTTACGGTTTCACCTTGGCTTTGAATGTATTATGTACCCGTGAGTGAAACACAAATTTTACTGATGTATGCTTACCTATTTTTGTTACAGTTCTCATTGCCCTCAGATTCTGGATAGCACAGCGGCAAGCAGCTGCCAATAAGATAGCTTCTTCCATGGACTTGAGCACGACGCTAGTCATTGTGGTTGAATCAGGTTTCAGTTTTCAGGCTCATCCTTAAATCTCTCTGATGTCCCTTGCAGCCGCCTTGTATTCCGTGTGTTTGGTTGTTATGCTTGTGCCCACTGCCATGGGCAACAACGCTCAGTATTGCATGCTTAGTATGGTGAGCTTTGTCGGAGACAAGTCCCCTTCATGTCTAAAATGTTTACGTTACTCAGATGCCTGGGATTGTGGTAAGTCCAGAGTAAATGTTTACATTAAAAGCGCTCGCTCACCTATGTGATACCAATGCAGGGCCTTGCAGTGCGTGCCTATTCTGTAAACCAGCCTAAACAACTAACCTTCTCGCTTCTAACTTTGTAGTTCTCCCTAGTCATAGTCCGTGTCGGATCTGGCGTTAGTCCAAATGCTACTTCGGCTGGGCCTGGAAGCGGTCTTCAGTTCGCAGCTTTCCGAAGCGAATTCGCTACTTCCCAGCTCGGGGAACAGTCCCATTTTGAGAACGAATCTACTAACCAAAGTCACTCAGAAGGCCCTCATGAACGGGGAGGCATTTCCGTTCATTTTGGGAGGCTTGGTACATCCAGCAAAAACACGCAGACTAGTACCGATGGTAGTACACATATAGCTTCCGAAAAGGATGATGATGGAAGAATGGTCGAGGTCTGAGTCTAAAAGTTATGGTCTATACAAATTTTATTTTATAACTATTGTACTGTTGTAAAAATACTAGTTTTGCTGATAGGGGTAGCTGAGTGCCGTCGGCAATGATGCGGCATACGCGAATTTATGCGTCATTTTCAAACTCCTATGACGCGTTCTGCCCTGTGTTTCTTCAAAAACTACACCAGACAGGCACATCCTGCTCTCTTTTACCGCATACTCTTTTCTTTATCGCCTTAACTCTCTCATTTTCGATGCAAATTTTATTCTACAATTACCGCAACACTACCCCCAAGGTTATTCGTTATATTCTCCGAGCTCCTGCCGCGACTGTCAACCCACCCTGGCGCGAGACACTGGAGACATAATTTTTCAATGGTATGTTGGCATACATGTCAAGCTTTTGGTGATCACTGATACAGCTGAGCAGGATTCGCAACCCCTACTTCCGACGCTACTCAGCCCCCTGGCCAAGCTAACAAACGCTGGCGGGACCGAGTTGGTTATGACGATTTTCGTTCCCATTTCAGACGTGCCCTTCTTCAGCACCAATAGAGCTCCTAACAAACGACTCATTTATTGCATCATACCCCACACTCCAGTCACTTATGTTTATCTCAGGCTGTCTTCCATCCAAGTTTATGTCTCCCTCTCGTATCTCAACTACTTTTTATACAACTCCTCCCAGGCTGTCTTCGGTGAATGTTCGCTGTGTCCGGGCTTGAAACCCATTGCTTGGAACGTTCGCTGCACGGTTTCATTTACCTGGGTCCCTGGGTCACATCCCGCTCACGATTCAACTCCAGTCGATTTTGCGCTGATTTTGCCAAGCAAATGTTGATTGTTGGACAGAGGTGCGTAAATAATCTTAACTTTTGGATGATTATTTCTCGTTCTCGTGCAATGTAACCACGACCATTGTTCTGGTTTGCTTGAAATGATAATAGAGGCGGGAGATCATCATCGGTCAACGTTGAATGGGCGTGAGCATTATGTACCCTGTCAATCCCAAATTCAAGTTCTTCAACTGGCTGCGTTTGGTACAACTCTCCCTCAGCGGTTATCGCTATCTGTTCACTGTTTAATCATTGGCTCCTACAAACACGCACGTATCTTCATTTGTTCATTGAAATTAAACGGTAACGTATCTATTAATGTCTAGCACTACGTTGTTGGGATCAGGCGCTTTGGCACTGTATAACTGACGTTTACCTTCGGGCTCGGGCGACAGAGAGGGTCATGACGTCGATCTCTACAGTGGCAACGTCTACAGGGATGGAGCAGCATCTTTTCGGGCTGCAAGTGGGATACCAAGCATTTGTCATCAAAGCTCAAAGCTACCTCTGCTTGAAGCCGTTCTTAGTTCACCGTTTGGAAAGACTCCCATATTCTCCGACTAGCTTCAGTTCCCCAGCAAATATTTTCGCTGTAGTCCAAACCAAAGCCAACATTCTTCCGCGAAGATTTACATTATCGCCGAATAGCGGCGGTAACAGTGAGCTGATGCAAGATGGCCATGGAATCACACGAGGAAGGAAAACGCGTCATTTTCATCGTCATCTCAATCTCAAACTTTCAGCTTTGCCTCTCTTTCTCTCTGACAGGACCATTGACATGGCATGTATGTGATCTCGAAGGGGCGGAAAACTTGATATTGCCGGAGGCTTAGATAACACTGGTCTATAACCACAAAGTCCTCAACACAACAAACCGGCTATTGGAAAAGGAATTGCTCTAGCGGTTACCTTGCGGCCGAGCGGTTAGTTTCAGGTTCAATACGAGCTATTTCTCACTGAAAAAGTGAAAACTAATGTCCCGCAAATTCCGGATCATGCCAACTTAAACACTGTAGAGCTCTGTCTAAAGAGCCACCCTTTTCAATCTAATCTTCGTCATATTCTCAATGAAAGATCCACACTTTCTCGACTCGGAGTTGAGAGATCTAATCTGAGCGGGCAACAATGGCAACATGCGTCCGCGGAAGTGTTCGGTCCTGTTACCTTGTTATGAATTGTGGGAACATCAGGCCATAACATATCCCCCTTTGTATTAACCTGCTTACGATGTCCCTACATACCATGATCTCATAAAAAGTCTCGCCCGGTTCGCCAATGATTTCCGTCTTTCCTTCTAAATCACTAAACATCCTCGAATCTTTTGACACGGTTAATACGTCGCGCCCATGTCGAGAACAAACATTGAGAGCAGAGAACGACGCGCTTGGAGTACCCAAGAGGATCGGCTACTTCTCGAGGCCGTTAATAAAGGTATACATTCTGTTTAACGTTCGGTGACTTGGAATCGCCACTAATACCTAGCTTTCAATTTTTCCCCGCCATTCAGAAGACCCGGGCAATCCATGTCCATCGAGATGGTCAGCCATAGCCACACACATACCTAATCGAACCAACAAAGACTGCAGAAAGCGATGGTTTGCACACTTTGCAACTGATATTATCAAGGGAGCATGGACGCCGGAGGAGGATAGTCGGTTGATAGAGGCGATGGATAAGTATGGGCCCAAGTGAGTCGTCTTCTCCCTTGAACAATGGATAGCCTATTGATCCAGCACGACTTTTTAAGGTGGTCGAAAATTGCTGCAGTGGTCAAAACGCGGAATAGTGATCGTAAGCCGCTGTTATTTCAGCTCTCTCTCTCTTAGACTGAACACAATGGTTTGTATAGAATGTGCGAAACGATGGAAGGACACGTTGGATCCAACGATTGACCGTACTAACTGGTCTGCCGAAGCTGTACGTCTCAGGAACAAGGTGTCAACGAAAATGTATGCTGATATTCATTGTTGACAAGGACGAAACCCTCATGCGTGCTGTCCAGGAGCACGGTAGGCTGTGGACCAAGATTGTCAATTTATATTTCCCCGGCAAAACAGGACTTGCTGCAAAGAACAGGTGAGTCACCCTCTCCAGTATGTGTCATATCTACTGACACCTGGTTAGGTACAACAGCCTCCTCGCTTTGGCTAAGAAAACTAGAAATCCATCGGCATACAGTGCTCAACCACTGTACGCTAATGCTGCACCAGGGGCTACTCCAGGATTTACATCGTCAATGTCCTTTACGCCCTCAATACCTATCGCAAATCTGTTATCCGATACTTCATATTTTGACCGCGCTGCTTGTCCGGCAACTTCACCCACCTCAACCGTGGCTTCAAGGGGTCTGCCAGTCCCAGTGCACACTCGTATGGCATATTCTGCCATGATCCGACAACAGCAGAGCTCGAAGCTCGCCTCTGTAATTCCAAACCCGACTTCTTCCGATTCCGTATTCGCTGGGTACGCCGGACATACACTCGATTCATATATTGGTCCATTCAATCCGGCTGCCTTGACTTCGACGAATCAACAAGACCATTTTTTCGATATGACCGCAGCATCCAGCCCTGAGACGGATAACGATACCATTGACAACTTCGATATGCAGGCATGCATGAACACGATATCGATTCTCTCTGCTTCTCCATCCGCTTCCACTTCTTCTGTGTCATCGCCAATGTCTAATCATTCCAAAGTTCCGCCGCTCGTGCACTCGTCCTCGTCTTCTTCTTCGGACTCGTCGACATCTTCAGTCTCGACTGGTCTGTTTGATGCCTATAACAGCAGTGGTGATTCCTTCCGATCTTCTTCGTCTATGGACCATCACTCACTAACATCTCATACCGCGGTGTCGCATTCTCCATTGCAAATGAAGGTCGAGGTACCCGATTCTCCCATAACTCCTCTTATTACTCAAGCTATGGGAAAGACGAACCTGTCCAGCAGCTTTACGCGTGACGAGCTTCTCTTACATATAGAGACCCTCGAGGCACTTCACCAGGAACTCTCGGACCAGGAACAAACCCTGAAATCGCAAAGATCCAGTTTAAACCGGATAGCGAACGCGTATAGAAGGCAGGGGGATGATATGGGGGCTAGACACTATGAGCAGGAGGCGAGTAAGAGAAGCATAAAATTAAATTTTGTGTTTGAGCAACAGGAGGGAGTAGATGCTCAAATTGCTGTGTTGAGGAGGAATCTCGCAGGTGCAGCTTTAGAACGGCTATGAGTCAAGTTTCTGGTGTGCTTACTTTCTGCCTTTTGACATTTGTATTCATGGAGGACAATTTCAACCGAATGTCCACTTAACCCCGTGTATCATCTCATACCCTGTACTTCTTAGACAAAAGTATTACTGTATTTAATGGTATTCGTTCTGCGTACTTTCAAGCCGAAGACGCGTCGACGTCTCGAGGAACCATCGGACGCAGTGGCAGTGTCGTGACGAATTCCGTCGGTATGTTGTTTCCAACGGCACGCTTGCACGGCAAAATATCAAGAATCCATCAACTTTGAACGACGTCCAATGGGCCAGGCGCTCTGTTTATAACCTCCTCTTTCTTCATTCTCTTTATCGCAGATGAACTTCCTCCTCCAGATTATCGCCTCCCTTTTGGGCGCTCTTGCGCTAATCATCTTTTGTTTTGCAGTCAAGTCAATATACAGCAATCTCACTTCTCCACTACGCTTTCTTCCTGGACCTAAAAATGCAAGCTGGTTGTTTGGAAATCTGAGGCAAATTCAAGCTGCAGTGCGTTCTCAAAGATTCAGTCTAGCATGCAGCTTATGTCTACCCTTCAGGACACTGCCGTACTTCATGAGCAGTGGGTAGAAGAATATGGACCGACGATGAGGTACCAGGGGTTTTTTAACGTGAGTCTTTCAAAATCATACACTTTACTAACGATTAACGGATTTGCAGACCTTGCGCTTGTATACCATTGATACGAAAGCTTTGAACCATGTTTTGATGAACCACTATACCTACCAAAAGCCCGAAATGGCTGCCTACAATCTCAGCCAGGTTCTGGGGTCCGGTACGAGCTATGCTTTCAAATGTCAGGCAAGTATCTAAAGTCACGACGCAGGTATCCTTATCATGGAAGAGGACAAGCATAAAATGCAGGTTCGTGCATCCAACCTATGGCTCCGCAGTTTTATTCACTCGTGTTGACCGCAGCGTAAAGTCATGGTATGTCACTAACGATTGTTTTCTTTCATCTGCTGAGTAGTCCCAGAATCCTGCTTTTGGAGCCGCACAAATCCGCGAACTCACCGACGTCTTCATCGAAAAGTCACTACAAGTGTGTCTTACATATCTCTTTATGCAATGTTCTGTCCACAAACATACGCTTTCCTCCACAGCTGAGAGATATTTGGGCTGCGCAGATCTCTCAAGAAGGCGCCTCAGCCAAGTTGGACGTATTGTCATGGCTGAGTAGGATGACTTTGGATGTCATCGGACTAGCTGGTGTGTGACATTTAGCGACTTTACCCACCGGTCGTTAATACCATCTAAAACAGGCTTCAACTACAAGTTTGATGCGCTCAACCCCGAAGGAGAGATCAACGAGCTAAACAGAGCTTTTAATCTAATCTTTGGCGATGGCAACCGTTTTGACTTCTGGGGTCTCCTCCAAGCATTCTTCCCGGTTCTGAGAGTTCTGGTAGGCGGTCATCTACTTTTCAACTTGAGTCTATATTAACGACACTTGCTCTTTTCTTTGTGTAGCCATCTGCTCGCCCTGCAGCCATTGGTCAGGCCATGAACACGATGACGCGCATTGGTAGCGAGATCTTGCGAGATAGCAAGTCTTCTTTGGCTGGAACTGGTGAAAAGGGGAACAATTGGCGTGCCAGAGATCTTTTATCCGTATTGTTGAGATCGAACATGGACACTAACTTGCCAGAAGATCAGAGAATGAGCGACGAGGATGTGATTTCCCGTATGTTCTCGCCGAGGCGTTGCTTGCAGTTTTTAGCATAGGTTTATTCTGACGACTCGTTTTCTATTTTATAGAGGTTCCTACTTTCCTTGTCGCCGGACACGAAACCACGAGTACTGCTGTAACATGGGCTCTTTACGCTCTTTCTCAGGACAAGGCTGTTCAAACAAAGCTCAGAGATGAACTGTTCACTCTTTCTACTGATAATCCTACCATGGACGAACTCAACTCCCTCCCATACCTCGATGCGGTAGTCAGAGAAACTTTGAGGGTACATGCGCCTGTGCCAAGTACGATCAGAGTCGCAGTCAAGGATGACATCTTGCCGCTGGGGACACCGTACAGAGACGTAAACGGGGTGATGCATGACAGTATTTTGTAGGTATTCTTCCGCTTTTTACAGTATGCTGCTGATCATAATGCATGTACCCAGGGTGAAAAAAGGTCAAACCCTCTTCATTCCTATTGTAGCAATGAATCGGAACAAGCAGATTTGGGGTGAGGATGCAAAGGAATTCAAGTACGCACTTGATCAAGTTTAATTGTTCGCTATTAATGCTGATTTTGTCAACAGGCCAGAACGATGGGAAAAAGTCCCTGAAACCGTGGCTGCGATTCCTGGCGTCTGGGGCAATTTGTTGACGTTCCTTGGAGGCGCTCGATCATGCATTGGATACAGGTTTTCATTGGTCGAGTGCGTCTTATCCCTCTGTTATCATTCATTTTTTGACATTTGTCCTTGGCGACAGAATGAAAGCTCTTCTTTATACGCTTGTCCGAGCCTTCGAATTTGAACTGGGTGTCCCCATTGAGGATATTGGGAAGAAGTCGGCTGTTGTGACGCGTCCCTTCCTGAAGAGTGAGCCAAAGCAGGGAAGTCAGCTACCTTTGATTGTTAAATCATACCAGAGGTCTTGAGTCCAATATTGCTCTCCGTATCCTCGTATTACACACTAGGGACAATATATACCTTATTTAGCACGAGTGGATCTATTATTTCTACTGTTTGCATGTATCCTGATGTACTTCTACTTATATATCGTACCGTGCAGCTAATATACCAATTCGAACAACCCTAGGAAGAAAGGGAATATCGCGAAGTGAACAAGCCTTCCTCAATGGCTTTTATTTCTGGGAACTTACAATGAGCATCCCATTTCAATGGCAAAAATGATGAGACTCACGGAGTGCTAGGCGTTTTGACCAAAACCTGCAAAGTAATAAGCCGCCTAACATACCGTTAACCCATTGAGCTACAGTGACACTGACAGCTCGAAGCACTCACCTGTCATAAACCACAATCCAGGCACTCCGAGGTCCCTCCAGCATCCCCTTAATTCTCCTTCTTCGTCAAGACCCCATATAGGTTTGCACGCCCTGGAAACCTCTTCACTACATAATTTTCGAATGACGCCGCGAAAATCGCCGTAGCTATACATGCACGGAATAATTCAGCGTTCGCGCACTTGCGAGTCTGCATGGGATTCCTGAGGCTTACCCTGTAGCGAATACGACCACGTCCGCTTGCAGCTCGCTGCCATCGTTAGATCTCAGTCCGTTTGGAGTGAAGGATTCGATTTCACTGTCGTTTTTCATCTTGATTTTCCCGTCGATGATAAGTTGAGATGCTCCAGTGTCTAGTGTTGGGTTTCCTTATTCTTCATGTTTCTCTTCATAGAACTCGGGGCTACTTGCCTATATAATATCCGCCCAAGTCTTCTAGAACACGAGGGGTAGGACCTGCATCGTATCGGCCCTTGCTGAGTTTGAATCCGCGTTTTTGAAGGCCTGTCAACAGATCCCTGCAAACACGAGATGGTATCAACAACTGTTTAGCATAGAGAATGGTTCCTGAGAATACTCGCTTATCCATTGTGTTTATGATTTCAACTTGCCTCTGGAACATCCCACCAACCAAAAACCGGTAGGGGAATGATGCACCTATTCTGTCTGCGACCTCGACAGGAGGTCCATCTTCAACGTACAGCCCTGTTTGCCACGGCGTCTATCAGACCAAAAAGCGCCGTTCCCCTTCTTGCGATTGGCACGCACCGGCTCCCATGACTTGCCAACCGTTTTTGGCAGACATAACAAACGTCGCCCCTCGTTGGATCATGGTCGTGTCTAGTACATAATGGAACTTGATTAGTTCTTGCAGAAGAGGATAGAAACTATATTACCATTGCCGTAATGGCAAAAGTCTGCAGCAACATCGTGGCCTGTTAAGTATAAAGATAGCATGAGTTTGTATACCAATAAGCTATTTGAACATGACCATACCCGAAGTGGACGAGCCAATGACTGCGACTTTCTTGCCCGCATAATCAGCGGCAGTCTTGTACTCGGTGGAATGGAAAGTTTGTCCTTGATACTTATCCTAATGGTCATATTCAGCTGACTAGTTGGTCACTGGTGAAACCGGAGAGCTTACTCTTCCAGGAATAGAGGGAATTCTAGGTTCATTCCCAGCAGCAAAACCAGTAGCGAAAACAACGTGTCTTATCTTTTTAAACACTCGCTCTTTGCCGCTTGCATGCTGGACGCGAACGGTCCAAACCCCAGAGCTTTTGTTGTATTCCACTCTACTCACTGTGGTCGAAGTCCAGTAGTTTAGTTCCATAAGATCAGCGTAAGCCTCTAACCAATTTGCAAGCTAATCAAAGATGTGTTAGAACATTGTATTATTAATGTTATATTCAACTGACCTTCGGTGCCGGCGTATATTCGGGCCAATTGGGAGGGAATCTGGGGAAAGCTTCGAACGAGTTTGAACCCAGTTAGGAAAAGTTCGACATACGGGAGATAAGGCATATGTCCAAAATCTTACAGGTGGGTTAGTTTCGCAGTTCATCAGGATGTGTGCACATGCATAACTTACGAACAGGATCATGCAAACACAAGGCCGAGTATCGGTTTCTCCAGTTGTCTCCTATTCTTGGAGATTTCTCGATAATTAATGTGGACACATCGAGCATTTTGAGTCTCGCCGCAATTCCCAGCCCGCACTGGCTACCACCGATCACCAAAACGGTAGGTTCGGTATCTTCAAATGCAATTTCTTTGCGTCGCTGGGATTCCCAAGACCTATGACTGGGCTCACGATTACGAAGAGCGCCCAGTTTCTCCGGAAAGCCTTTTAAATCCTCCAGATTAGTGAACATACAGTTGGCTTTCCATCCGCCGTCAGGCACAGGGATCAGTCTTCCAATACCCGAAGCAGTTCCAACATCCCCTACTTCAAAATTGAACATGAATTGGATCCAAGCCAAGTCCGGAAACGGCTTTTGAAGCTGGATAGAATCCTCCTGAAGCTTGAAGCCTTTTAGTTGTGAGAGTTTGAGTCGATCACTAAGAAACTGTGCAATCTTTGTAGAGCCAACAAAGGTTCGATAGTTCCATGTCAGAGCAAGAAGATCGCGCCAGTAGGATTCATGGTGGAAAAGGCTGACGATGTTATCGACATCCCCAAGTTCTGCGTTTGAGACAAAAGTAGTAAACCATTGGTTTACGATCTGCCTTGCGTCGATGTCGTCCGAAGGTGCATCCTTGACCCCAAGGTGCTGGAGAGTAGGCAAAGGGAAATTGGCGGATGTCATTGGGAGATATAGATTAATGCTCAGAAGATTTATAGACGTCTTTCTTACTGCATGTGGTCATAACCTGCATCCAACATTTACTTTCATGCCGTAAAACTATATATAGCACGCTGTTTGGACGAGGCTCGTTTCTGAAGCACGGTTAGGCGGTTGAGGGTAATCAAAAGGATCACCCAAGAACGGGGTAAGAGTGATCATATAGGACGAAAGAGGGGCTCTTGACAATGAACCGCAAACGATATTCATCAATCTAGTGAACCCAAAATCTTCCAAAAGTTGATGGGATTGATACGACTAGGACGGACGAAAGAGTGCAGAAGCAGTCGGTGGATAAATAATTACCAAACGTACGGAATAAGTCTGCAGGGAACGCTTTTCTTATACTCCACGTAAAGTTTCAATTCATCTTCCATGAGTTTTTCCTGGGTTGAGGAAGCGTTATAAGAAGTTCTGTTGTTCTTTACTATGGGCTTACCTCGACGTTAATTTTATATAGAAAAGCAGGCAAGGTGATAGCCAACCCTGCCAGTGGAACCCATGACCAGAAGGAGACCGAAAAGAGAGCCATTTGAGCGAGGGAAAAACTAAGTAGAATATAAGAACTTCCACAAGCGCTAGACCTGCCGACTCACGTGTATATTGGGTGTCGAACATAGGCATACGGACCTGTGCTTACGACATTTGCTTTCTCTCTGACCTGAACTGACTTGTGAGCAACGCTAACGAAAATGAGGTAACAGAATGGTACCCCACCCCAATGTAATGCAATTGTTTACCCAATGCTCTGACGGCCGCATCATGGAACCAAGTCAGCGCCACGATACCCAGAGAAGCCAATGTTCTAATCATGGCCTTTCCCCCAATTCCGACCGTCAAGTCTGTTTCTGGGCCGAATCCAGTCTCTTGATACCATTGAGGTTGTTGCAAACCATTAGATAAGACAGCACCAAGGTAAGATAGGGGTACAACTGCGACTGTAACCGCATGAAAGGGAGTAACAAGCCTTCCAAGAGTGCTTGTTGGCAGAGATATTATCCTTCCTCCATGCACCTCAGATTTGAGGTAAAACTGTCTTTGACGCGCGACTGCGATTATATCAGTTTTTGAAGATATTGAGCGAAGAATGCCAAAACTCACTGACGGCGCCAAACGAGAGCAACGTTGACCCTGCAACGATAGCCTCAACTCCTTGTGTGTGCGAAAGATGTATGCCTGCGAGATATTGCATTATTGCTATGTAGTAGTGAAGAACAAGTCCTTTTATACATCGCCCGTCGTCGATCAATATCAGAATTCAGCCGATAATACCGAGTCCCTGTCTAAAAGTATCTTTCTGGCGTGCGCGCACTGCACTATCAACACTACTACAATGATGCCTCGCCAAACACGAGACGTCGCCCCTTTTCTCCAAGAGCTTTTATCAGTGCTTGAGCAGCAGCTCGGTGTTTATCCCGAAAGTCCCTAGCATTTTTGTCGTCGATAACAACAGTCTTCAACCCATCACCCTTTAAATCTGGTAGGCTTTCCTTCAGGGATGAATACACCCAATTTTGAGCTTGCACAATTGTAGAACTCAACGCGAGGACACGGACGGAAGGGGGCAAATGAAAATCAAAGTCGGTCATAAGCCTGCACGAATGAAGTGTTAAGAAGGTCATGCTGGAATGTATCGAGTAAAGGGAATCTAGAGTCGCTCCCCATTCAGTACTGTCGTCTGAGGACAGGTAGACGGAAGAGATCGTCGAGCTACAGAGGCGTAAGATAGTCCGAACATGGTGATCGTCAACGAGTTGGGCGGGAACAAGTTTAATCTGAGTGAGAGAGGGGAATAGGTTGGTCATGAGCATAGGCTCCTCTAGAGATGTTGAGAAGATGATTGGATCGTTGACGCGAACCAAACTCAGACTCTGGAGACGAGGAAGAACTGGCAGTGACAGAACCGGATTACCAGTAAATGCCAACCAATGGAGCTGCAGTGAAGTGAGATTGGGAGTGCTTGTGAAAGTAAAATGGTGTGTCCCCAATTTTGGTGAGAACCCAAGACTTTGCCAATTTAGAACTCGGATGTTTGACCCAATCTTCTGGAGAGCTGAGATGAACGTAGGCGGTAGATTGTAGTTCCAATAATCCCCTGCACAGAATGTAATGGTCGCCACGTTGGGAAGATAAAAGAGTATATCGCCTGTTTTTCGAGTCGCATCAACGTCTGACACAACGTCGTCATCGCGTAGAAAGACATCGAGCCGCTTCGTCCACCATCCCACAGGGTTTCCGACTCTGGAGTCCGAGAGGCTCTTGTGACGAGAACTGGATAAGGTTCGGAAGAGCAGTGGTAGAGTGTGACAATTCTCTAGCACCAGATGTTCATAGAGGAACGGCGTTGCGAGATCCTTCCAGTCTTTGCAGACGAGAAGTAGACGACGTTTCGTAGTCTATGAATCCTTCAACACACCATCGAGCGTATAATATCCTTATAAACACACCAACGCAGATTTGTAGCTCTTTTTCAACTTCACAATACCATTCTTTGTCTCTCCAGGAAACCGGAATAGACTTTGCGTAACATCTAGAACTTCAGGTATCTCTGTCGCAAACCTAAGAATTGTAATCCAGAGTTCCGGGGGTACAGGTGGAAGATTCACGGGAGGTTTAGCGTAGGTAGCCTTTGCAGACATGGATGAATGAGAAAGACGTCATGACAAACCGCAAGTCGGCGTCTGATCACGAAAAATTTAACTATAGCTACAGGCTCTATCGCCTACGTGTACGATGATACACAGCAGGTAAGTTAGTGGTTCTGTACATTGTCCCTCGTACTACAGTCTTCCTCTGCAGCCCTATAGGGAGCTCTTTCACCCATTGCAAGAAAGTGCGACCTTGCATATACGGTTGAAGTACTGCAGGGATTGCGACGCCCTGTGGATATAGCATATCAGGACATGCCTGCTCTGTCAAGCAAAATGCACTTGCTACATCTGGGGTTTGATGGTTCCCGACTAAGCAAAATGCGCGCTCAGTAGCGCACGACGTACCGTTCAGCATATGCGCATATAGATTGCGTGCTTATCCTGCTTCTTAAGCCCACAGCGGACCTCTAGTCTTCGTGCTTCTACAAATACCCATCAAGTCGAGCCCATAAAGTAAAAATAACTCATGATCACGGTAATATGTGCAATTCGAACAAGAACCGTTCTTTATATGCTTCCTGGAACGGGAGGAGTTTATTAACCGGACAGGTCCAAGAGCTAACCACGCTTCCAAGTCGTACTTTTGCGCCGCCGCCAAGTTCAAGGCACTGGAGACAATGCCAACGACCCGATAGAACTCTTCGCTGTTTATAATCATATTCTCCAACGTCTCCCAATCTTTTTCAGGGTCATCGACAATAAACTGTTCGACCTTTTCGAATTGATGCACTCGGAAGATACCCCATATCGCGACCTGTTGATCCAGCTTCTTTTCGAAAGTACGTCGAATAGCCAGCATATTTGACGGGCAGCTGGCTTTTTTCTAGCCGTTCATCTGCATGAAAGACAGAGATAGGTTGTTCAGAGGTAGCGATAAGACACTTTTCGAGGCAGCGGCCTGATAAAGATACAGACATCAAGAGAATGGAGATACGGAATACGATGCTGCGCACCTTGTATAGCTCTTCATCAAACTGGGCCGTCTTCTCCATCCAGTCTTTATTTATGAAGATTGGAGGCTGTATCTTCTTGTAACCTTTCTTTCTGAGAAAATCGAGGCCATACGAAACGAGCGCTTGGTTGAGGTCGATTCCATCGTCGGTAAGGTAGTATCCACGATGCCCAGCTACCTTTGCACCTACGCAAGATGGTAAAAGAGGCATGCTAGACTATACTGCTATACGCACCTCGATCAAGATCCATGGCATCCAATCTCAGTAAGACTTCATGGTGAGGCATAATATCTGTTCGAACTGGGGGATCATCGCCCTTAGTTGTAGGATGCCACGCACGGAAAATGCTGTTGTCATCCTAAATAAAGAATTCAAAAGAACAGGGCTGCGAAAAGCAGTAGTCATATACGAGCTGATAATGTTATCAACTGTTGCGGCTTTCTGCCTCATCTTTGCCTCAAATTCCTTGGTTTCTTTCCGTTTCGCTTTGACTTGGGCATCTAGTTCTTTCTTTTTGGCTACAAGGTCATATGCAAATTCCTTAGCCTAGAAGAGACTGTCAGTATGACCTTTGCTTCAAGTTCAAAACCTCAAGTATGATACTTTTTTTTTCGCAAAAATTTCTTTCTGCATAGCGCTCACCTGCTTACTGATTCCATCAGCTTCAAGATAGATTAGTAGGATACTGGAATCGCCAGATTATCGCAACGTACATTTCACCCATTCACTATACATCTAAATAACTTCGTCTACAATCTCAACACTATGTCTCCTCTTCCTCTGAGATTCTCCGCATTTCCTCCTTTTTTGTCGACGAAGTGTAATATGTCGAAAGTCATAACATGTGCAGTAATTCAGATTTTTCGAGTCACATCCAATCTATGTCCCCAAATTGGTAGGTACATTCTCAGGTAAATACCCGCTTAGTTTACCTATTCCTATGGTCTCTCATTGCCACATAGATCTACAGCGGCTGCGAGCTCGTCTGGAGGTCGCAGGAACTATGATGTAACTGTAGTTATATCTAGTCCACATGCCGGCAATAGATTCATCTTTCTCCTCCTTCATCATCCCGCACCCATTGATTGGACAGGATATCATACATATACCCCACATCACTTCCTTTCTTCCTTTTTTCCGACTATCAAAGTTGACTCGAAGTACATTCGTTCTCGCGGATGATTTGCTCCCGCACCGGTGCTAAAGTATTTCTGGTTGTGTCAGCTAGCATGGTTTGTGACCACTCGAAGTTCTTCACCGGTTATAGCATTCTATTCGGGTCCTGATGGACCTGAGGTTTGTATAAAACATAAAGCACTGTAATATTTAGACTGATTTTGAAACCTCAACCCAGTGCACAAGTATTGAAAGGGCCATCATAGCTTCGGAGCACTATTCCCGTCCATATCCCGCTTTGTCCGAGGATCACAACCTGATATTATGAGGAATACTCAACGTCCAAGTAATATATATTAAACTCTCCCTTCAAACATATAAAAAGCGGCAAGGATTGGGACATGGGACGAGCAACTTCGTCTCATTTGGCAAGCCTCGATGTTCTCACTCAAGTTTAGCGCAATCTCTTGTTCCCTGCTTTGTATTTCCCTAGTCGAAGGAAAGCCCATCTCTGGTCCTCGAGTCTTCACAGTACCAGCAAGGGACTTCAATGATTCGGACATGTATGCCAATTGGCCTTCATACGACGAACTTCCCCTAGATCCTTCATTCCCGACGAAATCTGCCTGGGGCGTTTGGGTGAGAATTTATTCTAAGCTTCTCCCGTGAACATCGTTCGCTTATTGCACTGAAAATAGGGGCCTGACGACGAACTCGGAGCTTTGAATCACATTACGCCAGAGACTATAAAGGCTGCCCTTGCAGAAGCACAACATGGGATCGCCATCAATCTGAACCTTGATCTAAATATTCCCAACCCTCCATTGGTCCCAAGTCGCACGCCTTTGTCGCACAGTAAGTAAACATTCGTATGACAACAAGTAGACGGTTCATAAAAAGACGTTTCTTTCATTTAGCTTTCCTCGCAGGAGAGGGTTACCAGGATGACGTCGTGACGTTGAATACGCAGATATCGACTCAACTTGATGGGCTGAGGCACGTACCGTACTCGACGAATGCAAACATTTCAACCTATCAGTGAGTGTTGTACTTCTCACCAGCAATGAGCAGACTTTATTCGACGATCGACGCAGATTCTACAATGATCTTTTGACCTTCGATGATATCTTTTCCGCAGAAGGGATCAATACTCTTGGGATTCAAAGTAAGCACAATCCTTCTGTTTCGTGGAAATGCACTTATGCCGACATGACTAGACACTGCCCAGAAAGGTATCGCAGGTCGAGGAGTCCTACTCGATTGGGCTGGATGGATGGATTCTATAAATGCTTCGTTCGATGCGCTTACAGTAAGCCTCGATTGTCTACACTTTTGTGGTTATTATCTGATCCAAATTAACAGTCTCGAAGCATCACCGTCGACGAACTTGACGCGGTCGCCGAATGGCAAGGCCTGAACTCAACCTCCTTTGCTCATCCAGGAGACTTTCTTATTATCCGTACCGGTTTTGGGCGACAATACGCAGCTCTTCCACCCCACGAGCAGATGGTTCTTCCGTTCCGCGAGGCGGATAATGCCACTTTTCTAGGTGTTGAGACGAGCGATAGGACCCTGGCTTGGATATGGGAGAAGAAGCTGTCTATGGTAGGAGCGGATAACCTTGCGTTTGAAACTTTTCCATTCAATGGTACTGTCGACGGAGTCGAACGATCTTTGCATGAAGTCTTTCTCAGCGGATGGGGTCAAAGCATCGGTACGTGGTTGACTTGCGATCTACTCTGCTTCTAACCACACGTATCTTTCTAGTTGAACTGCTCGATCTTGAAAGGCTCGCAGAAACTTGCCATTCTTTGGGCAAATTCTCATTCTTCTTCACGATTCAGGTTCTGAATGTGGTCGGGGGTGTGGCCAGTCCACCGAATGCTTTGGCCATTTTGTAAATCGTCGGAACTCGAAGTGTTAGTGTCGTACTGGACAAACGAATAGTTACCTGTGTACTTTGATTGTGTAAACCAGCCATATGTGACGAAGCAAGCGTTGGAGATGACTCGAGTGAGAGAGAGGCTTATGATTTGTTCGTTCATCGGGAGTCCGTGGGCAAGTTCCCCTTGGTACTCGAACCTGATATGGTGGGTAATCATCAATTCTCACCATATCCTAGACGTGCTATCGCAAACAGAATATCAGTCAGCAAGAGGACAAAAACTCGTTAACAGATCTAATACTCTCCGCATCCAGGAACCATTGACGAATAAATGACGTGTACAGACCTTGACGGTCAGTTAGTACTCATTCCAGATCTCGACCGACGGCACCGTTCACTGAACGTGCCCTCACCTTCTGATAATCTCCGTGCCCCTCAGTTCATTGGGAAGGCTGAAGACAAGCTCCATACTTACCAGTTTAAAATCGCTCAGACACGACTGGAAGGGGCACGGGTAGGTTATACAGCAAGTTTTTAATCATATCCCCTCGAGTCGATCATGGAAACAGCCTTCTTCAGCACAAGTTATCAACGAGTTTGAAGCTACGCTTTCACAATTATGTATGCCCAACGAAGATAAGGGTTATGGCCTATTTTATGACTCGTCGCCGATTTCCAGAGCTTGTCAAAAGTCTCGATATCGAGCCCTCGACGATCTCTTTTTGAAGGTGTAGGAGGTTCAGACGTTGAAATCTTGCCCTTACCCGAACGCACATCTTTCCTTGTTAAGTATGTATTTATGACCCTGCGAATTTTGATCAGCACCCTTCTCCGACTATCTACCCAACTCGCGTGTCCCGGAGTGTCTGTTTGACTTTTCTGAGGTTCTGAAGTTCTCATCTCTTAATGCCGATGTCCTACGATATCGTTGTCACTGGAATGTTTTCTCGTTCCGATTGCTTCTTCAGAGTCAAATTTGTATTCGTAAGCGGAGGAGGGAGAAGATTCTGTTAATTCTACTCAAAACAAAGTGATAATGCAATGGACAGTACAACAAAATTGATGGTCTTGAGCATATAAGGTGAAATGGAAGGAAAGAGAAGGAGGAAAATCTTGCGTGGGTCAAAGAAAAGGAGAACCGATGTCAAGTGTTCATGAGATGAAAGTTTGAAAGAAAAATTGAAGGAATGATTCGGGGAGTACATCACATACGTGTACATACAAAGTGAGAGATACGAGATTCAGAAAATGGTGATACATTAAAAACAGGTTACGGGCAGTCGTAACTCATAAAAGTGTAAGTGTAAGTAAATCATAGATCGTGATAGACAGAAGGTGCACAGTCAAAGAAAACTTTCAGTTGAGTCAGAAAGAGTCGAAATCACGTCTGCAAATCCATGATGAAGATGTTCGGAGCCTTGAATCCCAATCGCGAGGCAATATAATTATCATCTTTTCTTAATCGTTCAAAGAAGACGCGGTCTCGGAGCCAGTCTGTTTCAAGTGTGAAAGTAAGTATCAAGCATCGTGAAGAGATATTAGAATCAAAGAAAAAGGGACGAAAGAAGCGCTCAAGTTCCAAGCATCACGGAACATGCATAATGAATTGCATGGTATAAGACGAATAACTGAAATACGTACCATATCGCTTATGTCTTGTCGGCGCCGAAGCAGGTGTATAATACCCTGCCCAACCACCCTGTTGTCTAGCAGCTGCGATACGTTTGACCTGTTCTTGTAATCGTGCAGGGAGAGAGGCTATTTCTGCGTCGGTGCACCAGCCTTCAGCGTAACTGTAGTTATGGGGTCGTCAGCATCTAATCAAAGTCCAAGACTCAAAATTGGAAGAAGGGTAGGGAAAGAGAACACGATAAAGAAAAGGAAGTCATGTTTTATATACCTACTCTTTCCAAATCTGCGTACAAATATCACCCAAATTCACCCCTTCTTCATTCTTGATAATCGTACACCAGGGACTTATAGAGGTAATAATCATAAGCTGATTAACTCGAGGAATCGTCGCGGGTTCGTCTTTGGCTGTAAATGGAAGGTCGCGGTCTCTAGCATCAGGATTGAAGCCTCCGGTGTGGCCTGTGAGGCATAGAATGGGTGCATATGGGGCAGTGTGTCAGTATTTAAAGGTGTACGGTCATGCAGGGTTGGAGTGAAGATAGGAATAGGAAGCGTGAGTGCCGAGTAGAGGAAAGTGCAGAGAGGACGCACCAGTAACGATATTAAACACAAGTTGAAAACCACCGCTGGATTGGGTAAGAATTGGATTGAGCTCGAGGGGGCATTGAAGAAGATACAAGTCGGTTTGGGAAAGGACGGGGCCGTCTGTTTGCGAGTGAGTAAGTGATCGTCGTTATCTTCTAAAGTAGGAAGGAGAACGTACACTGAACCCCCGGAGCCCACATGTTATATGCGTCAGACATATTAGGCTGTTATTCTGGGTGTAAAAGGAGCTGAAGTGGAAAGTAAAGTGGGTGGAGGATAGATCGATGAGCGAGAAATCCGGAGCGCCGAGTAAGCAAGCAAGGGTTTGTTTTCCCTTTCTCTTTTCGGAGGAGATTTACAGGAATCGAAAGATGGATAGAGATATATAAGTTACGCAGTATGAGATCGAGTCAGAGCAAGTAAGAAAACACGTCGTGCAGTGGGAACCACGAGGGTGCCTCGAGGTGTATCCGGTCTCTTCGGTGCGGGGCCGTTTAAACAGATAAGATTAGATTATGATGAAGATTAGATTACAGATAACTCAACTTGCGTCATCGCCTCATTCATCTATCGACTCATCTCTACTCATCTGTCTCTTCTTCCACCACTACCACTACTCTTTTGTTTCTACAATATGGCACCAAAAGGAGGAAACGCAAAGAAAGAAAGCGGTCGTGCAAAGAAAGCAGAAAACGAGGCAAAGAAAGCCGAAGCTGCTGCAGCAGAGAAGGTGTGCCTTTTGTCTTTACGCTCACTCATCCTCTCGTTATACCTCATCCTTCTCGTGACTCATACAACCTAATCATTCTACACTAATTAGGAGCGCAAAGAAGCCGAACTCTGGAAAGACGACAACGCCAAAGGCGGTAAGGCAGCCAAAGAAGCCAAAGAAGAAAAGCGGAAAGCGGAACTTGCGAGAAAAGCTGAAAATGCTAGGCTACTCGCGGAAGAAGAGGCTTCTGCACCTGCCAAAGTCAAGGCTGCGCCAAAGGCTGGATCAAAGGCAGGAGGCAAACAGGCCCAGGCGAAGAATGAAAAACCTGCGGGGCCTGGAGCGATCGCTGCTGGAGGTGGATTGGGTGCAGTGGACGATGGAAAGGAAGATGGGGAAGATAGAAAAGAGGTGGAAAGTTATTCGGCGACGGGAATTGATAATGCGTTGGATTTGTTGGAGGTGGTCACGGCCAAGATGGATAAGGCTAGTGTGGGGCAACAGGCTGCGGGGATTGAGAGGCATCCCGAGGTGTGTTTTTCTTTTACTACTTTTTGTCAACTTCTTTTTACAGGATTTTTACTGACGTTGGGCGCATCTTTCTTCTGTCTATCTTCCTATGTAGCGACGATTCAAGGTATGTATCGATGATGAGAATCGTATCCATACTCCGACCATCATTTGATTCGAAATTATTCTAATCCCCATTTTGTCTAGGCGGCACTCGAAGCGTACACTGAAAGAGAACTTCCGAACATCAGGCGGGATGTGAGTGGATTTGCGAACAGCTTTGTACCCACTCAGGTTTCTTGACGCGTTCTTTTATTTTCTTGTTCTGTAGCATCCAGGCCTGCGACTACAGCAATACAAGGTAGATATCTGCTTGATGACCGCTCCCATCGTATCGATGGACCCTGGTTCTGTTCTTGAAACTCGTCAGGAGGCTAACATATGTTGTTTACTTCGCCGCATTTGTAGGAACTGCTATACAAGCAATTCCAAAAGTCTCCAGAGAATCCGTAAGTCCTATCATGACAATCAATCATTAATCGTGGTCTCATGTATCCATAACCATATCTAATATCTAATCAATGATGCCACACAGATTCAACCAGGCTGTTGTAGACTACAACGCCACCAAAGAAGACAAAGTCGATGCTCTCAATGCTAAGAAGGCACAGATTGAAAATCGGCTGCGGGACAAGTCTTCTGCTTGAGAGCTTGCGTCACCATGCTATGGACTCGGCTTGGAGTTCATTCCTCGTTCCTGGAACAAAGTTGTAATTGTCTTGGTGACTCGGAGAGGAGTAGCAGGAGCAGTTGACCCAATCTAATATCTAATGTCGTGTCGTCGAATATCAAGATCCTTGCTTGGTATGTACATATGTACTCGAAATCCGTCGGAAGACCGTCTACCTGCTATGTACTTATTCAAATAATGTACGTAGGGTGGGGTTTTAACAGCTTTTACATTGAGATGATAAAGCTTGATGCACAATGGATAAATGCGCATGTACATGGGCCGGGAATGGTCATACTGGTGATGTGATATCGGTGTCAAGGGGTGACGGTTTGACTGAGGCCCGGACGTAGCGAGGTAGTGCAAATTTTTTGACGTGGATGCGGACCAACAGCTTTGTTGTTGCTTACAATTGTACTAATGATTGAAGCTGGAGTTTCAGAGTACGGTATTGATCAGTATATGTGACCAATGAGTGGCCAATATATCTTTGATCGTCCTGATCATGGGTCAACCCAGTTGCTGACTCCGAGTGGCATTGTTGTTCAAATGTGATGGCACTCCAAAATCAGTTCACAAAGACGTGGAGGCATTGGTCTTTGAAAAAGTGGTTCGACACTAAAAGAAGACCTAGAGGCTGTTATGAATAGATCGGCTGAGAAATAATTAGCGCTGCGGTGCGCATGTCGGGGGAGAACAAGCAAATCCTGTGTCGGGCAGCGCCAAGCTTCCTTTCCGGGTGGCTGTGCTTAGTCAGCTGGTTGTTATAAAACGGTCGAGTAAATTTTTTTTCTTCATATCTTCACCACCAAACTTTTCACAGCACGAAATGGCGTCGTTCACCGTCTCTATCCCTTCCTCTTCATCAACCCCCTCCGAATCGCCCTCTACATACTCGTTCCAATCTTCATCTCCATCAGCTGCCTCTGCGTCTACTCGTGAAAGACGGGAGTCAACGAGCTCAAATGGCTCCATCCAGCGAACAAACTCACTCGCTATAACTAGTCTACCCAAGGGCTTTTTTGCTCCACAGATTCTCAGTGTACTCAAGGACCACTTTGAGTCGTATGGAGAGATCAATCAATGGATACCTTTACCAGGATTCGGGAGGATTCTCTTAGTATACTACGAAGAGGACCACGCAGAGCACGCAAAGAGACAGTGTGATCCTATTGTTTTGCATGAGACTGATAATCGGTATGTTCCCTCCTTTGTTCACTTTTCATCTCGTTCTAACCTAGTACATAGAAACGAAATAACCCTCCGCGTCTATCGTGCAGACCCCAACCCTCTCGTACCTCGAGATTCGAACGCATTCCATATTCCTTCAGAGTCGTACCTCCAACCACCCGAGCTCGAGAAAAACTTTCTCATCTCCCCACCTGGATCTCCTCCCGTCGGCTGGGAACCTATCCGGGAAGACCCTCCCAATGCTGCGCCTCTCGCAGACGATCTCATGGCTGCTCTCCGTCAACTTCAACTACAAGAGAAACGCTCGAGTGTAGAGGTGTTGCTTGATCCTCTAGAAGGGTCAGGTGTAGGAGTCTACGTCGAGGATTGTGATATGCTGATAAACGAGGATGGCGAGGAGAATGTCGGGGAAGAGGATTGGGTGTATGGTATGACCGCGCCTGCGAGATCGAAATGGAGACCAGTTGCAACGGCGATGCCGCCGTTGAGATCTGCGCTTGTTGCGTAGGGTTTTGGGGTGTTTTCTCTTTATGTGAGTGTGCGGTGCTGTTGCAGTTCTTTCTTTGCCTAGCTTTCCTGTTCCGTTTCCCTCCCGACATCGTCTACTGTGATGATAATCTTTCAGACCTGTTCCGAACCCTTTCGGGGGTCCTGAGGACAACTCATATTGCCTAAAATTATCTGAATCCCCTCCTCTCCTTTCTCCCTTTTCTCTTCCCAAAGCAGTATAGCTGACGTCTTCCTCGCCTCTTCCTTCTCTCCGATTCTAGGCAATGATATGACATGCTATTCTATTTCTGTCCCATCATATCCTGACATCAGTGCACGTGTATTATGTGAGTACTCTGTCTATTTACCCCAGCTTTCCTTTCTTCGCTTCATTTGGTCCTTCCTACCCCTTGGACCTTGGAGCTCCAGCGTCACTTCGTCAAGATGACACTGCCTCCTTCCCTCGTTCTGCCTTCTGCAATATTCTACTCTATGCACCTTTACATACGCCCCACACTCGAATCGTCACTCTTTCAATGATGTATAACTTATCAGACCTGTTCTGATCCTTGTGGAGACAACCTCACATTGCCTAATTCATACTGAGATGAAATCGATTCGAGTGGTTTCTTTCCTATTCTCTCACTCAAACCTTCTGCTTTCCAACGGTGGAGTGAACTGTATATTGACTGTGTCATCCCTGCAGATAATATTTGGCATCATACATCAATCGTCAGCTTTCGCATTTTTACTTTTTCCACACTACACTTCTGCATCTCTCGGGTTGACCCCAGCCTTATGTATTACACCTCACCCAGTCTCATGCCTGCCCCACACTCTGGGGTTTGCTGCTCTATACTATGGTGACCTGGTGCTTAGCATACTATACTACACTACTATTCATATCTACGCTTATCTCGGACTCTCGGACTCGTTTTGCTTGTAAACAGGAAACAAACATGGGACGTTGTACTACTACATATACATATGCTTTCTTTCATCCTTACTCCATACAAACGTTTTACTAGGGATCGGTTCTTTGGTGCAATTGCTACATATGCTACTACTTTTGGCTGCGAGGTTTCTCTTTCAGTCTTGTGTGAATGAGTTGAGTATGCGTTATAGTCGACAACTGACGGTCATGCAGACGCCGTCGTGTAAACCTTGATTTTTGACCGTATCCTCGTGAAATGTCTTGACTAAACCCATTCATATTGTCTAGAAGTCAAGTAGCGACAACCAGTGCGCTCGAATGTATAGCGGGACGGTGTTTCGCTCGGATACATATACTAGGCCGTGAATCGATGCGAAACCTCGGTGGATTGACGATCTCTTGCCAGTTCTAAGTATAACCTCGATACCAACACTCGCACAAAGACGGTGCAATGTTCTTTGTTGAAAAGAGTGCCTCCGAACAGGCCAAAGTGGCTTATCTTGAGAACGGGAATTGAAACTACTCAATAGAATAGTAGAAGAGGGTATTTCCATACTACGTGTTCCCCTAAACTCGTGAAGAAATGGAAATTACCCTTACTGAGAGAGTGGGCATGTATATAATCGCAAAATGGTTCTCACCCAGAGCTAATCAAAGGCCATCTCGACTCGTTTTACTATTGTACTCTGAAAGATGGAAACGGATTCGAATGTGCACACCGCGCTGGGGTAACTTATCCCGCCGAGGGCAGATAAATTCGACACTGAAAATTATTCGTTTATAGGCCAGTAATCATTGGTGTGTGGCTAAACTTGATGCTTTCAGTATTGGAGTATACACAGGTACAAAAGCTTCCGAACACACTCTTCCAAGTGACAGTCAATAATTTATTCACAGGTTCATCATTATCTTGCAAACTATCGCTCTGATCGCCTCTTCCTGAAGATCACCGTGTTGGTGGTGCTTTTCAACAACGCAGTGACTACAGGGGCAACATGCGCACTATGTTATATTGTAAGTTAATTCAGGATTTGATCCAATTGACTTTTACCTTCAAGATCGTATGATATCCTCAGTACACGATTATATGCTTCGGTAAGAATGTTGATTCCGCCGATTTCTGACTCGAGCTAATATTGTCACTCAACGCTAGGAGACCCCAACGCTTTTCTATCGAAACAGTTCTGGTAAGATATCATCAAGTTTGAGATAGATTTAGGTTACACAAATATGCACAGGCCTATACTTGTGTATCACCTTTCATCCGCCATTTCGATAGTTGGCGTGCAGATATTCATGCTCTGTCGATATTGGAATCTGTACGTCTTGGTTATTACTTACTGATCAATGCTTTCCTTAAGTCTACTTGTCTATAGGACTCGAAATAAAGCTATCTCTTACACTATTATCTTGATGATAATGCTCGCCGTGAGTATTTAAATGAGAAGCTTGTGCTTCTAATAATGATCTTCTTAGTTTGCTGGGATGTTATATCTCGCAGTATTACTGGTAGAGTGCACCTTGCACCAATGTGATTTTCAACCAAACCACGGCGGAAATGCATTAATGTCAATTTAATAATGTAGCGCGCACCACGACAGCTTTTGCTGATTTTTTATCTTTAGTATTGTGAACGTCTTGAAAACTGCAGGAAATGTTGGTATTGCAGCTGCGTTCAATTTTCACCTTAGATCCACAAACGTTAACTTCAGGTCTTCCAAAAAGTTGGTCTCATTTCCTTGGACATAGATAAGTATGTAAATATCATGGATATTTTTTCTAGATTAATTCAACGCCTGTCCACTCTCGCTCTTCAAACTGGTTGTCTCACTGCGATGGTTGAATTGGTCATTCTCATTTCCTTTGTGCTCAGCCCTCAAAGTAACCGTATGTTGAATTTTGTGTCGTTTTTTCTCAGTGAACTGAAATACTTTCCTTTTAAATACAGTGTTTCTCGCTTTCACATTCTGCGCCGGTCATATATATTCCTTGACGATGCTATACAACCTCAACATTCGAAATAAGATTTCACGGCAGGACACCATGATAGATGCAGAATCTATCGCATTAACAAGTCCGAGGACTCAGCTCCGCACTACTGTGTCTACGAGAGTAGTCTAAACTATGCCACGAATTTAAGCCCCTGCCTGCGCCCACACTTGCATTTACGATGCCCTTTTATAATATTAATGGTGTACTCGAATAATTTCTACTCTGCTTCCGGAAACATTGTCAAGAGGACGCTGCTAGGGAATCCGAGCCTTCAAGCCCCGATCCGATAGACTGATTTGGGACTGATGGTCTCTTGCCAGTTTGAAGCATCACATCGATATCAGTAATCGTTCGAAGACAATGTAATGTTCTTTGCTGAAGATGATACCTCGTAGTTCGCTCCATCGCGGTCTATTCTAGAAACTAGGCAACCAACCCAATTGTTCACTTAAATCATTGGCAGGCATTTCCATCGCTGCCTACTTCTTGAAAGATTCCCCACGAAGGAATGTAACTTGCCCTTTTTGTCATTGGGTATATAAGTTGATGGCTGTCGTTCACTACTTATAAGACTCGGAAACTTAAACAAAGGCCATCTTGACTAGGTTCAACATTGAACTTGTTTGGTTCTCTCAAATGGAAGAAGATCTGGACACAAATACCATACTTGGGTAAGTTATCCCCCCGATGCAAACAAGTCTGACACTGAATTTCATTCACCTTTAGACCGATAATCATAGGCGTTTGGATAGGTCTGATGCTTTCAATACTAGAGTGCGCGCAGGTACAAAAGCCTCCCAAAACAATACTATAATTACAAGTTACAATGATCGATTTACAGGTTTATGATTATTTTGCGAACTATCCCTTTGATTGCCTCTTCCTGAGGGCCACCGTGCTAGTGGTACTCTTCAGCAATACTGTGATAACAGTAGCAACATGTGCGATTTGTTATATTGTGAGTTGACCTAGCACTTTACTCGATTGTCTTTCAATCTGGTCATGATATATCCCTGTAGTGCTCGATTGCCTACTATGGTAACGACACTGATTCAAACAATTTTGCCCGGTCTGATTTTATTATTAAACAGGAGATAATGGCGCTCTTCTATTTCGACAACCCTGGTAAGAAACCATATATTTAAAGTCGATTTAGGTCGGATTGTATAAACATGTTGCAGGCCTACAATTGCATATCACTTTTCATCTGCTATTTCGATAGGTGGCGTGCAGATCTTCATGCTGAGGCGATATTGGAACTTGTGCGCGCTGGTTCTTTACTTATTCACGAGAGTGTTTGCGCTCAAATCGACTCATCTATAGGACTAAAAATAAAACAGTCTCCTGCACTATCGCTTTGATGATATTAGCTGCTGTGAGTACTTATTGACAAGGGTTTATGTCTAATCATAGTTTGTCAGTTTGCAGGAATGTTACATCTCGGAGTGAGACTAGTAGAGTGCTTCCCGTATCAGTGTAGTTCGCAGCTTTTCCCAAGTGAAAATGGATTAATGTCAGTTTTATATATGTCATATACTGAGACGATTTTGCTGATATCTTGGTTTATCTTTAGCGTTGTGAATGCTCTGAAAATGGCAGGAGATGTTGGCATTGCGATTGCGTTCAATATTCATCTTAGGACCACAAACGTCAAGTTCAGATCTTCCAAGAAGTCGGTCGAATCTCCTTTCCAGATATATGTACATATCACGATCATTTTTCTAGACTAATTCAACGCCTATCTACCCTCGCTCTTCAAACTGGCTGTCTCACTGCGATGGTTGAAATAGTCGTTCTAATTTTGGCCTTGGCTAGTCCTCAAACTAACAGTATGTTCAATTCCGTGTTGCCTTCCTGGCGTTAGCTTAAATGGATTCTCTAATTTTTCATATCGAACAGTCATTTTTGTGTTCACATACTGCATTGGACATGTTTATTCCTTGACAATGTTGTACAACCTCAACATTCGGAACAAGATTTCACGATGGGACACTATGATAGACGCGGAATCCATCGCATTAACAAACCCGAGGACTCAATTTCGAATCACTACTGTGTCCGCGAGAGGATAATCGTAGACTGAAACCAAATATCTCATGGAAGATCTAGTACCAGACGGTGTGATGATTAGAGCCCAGGGCCCGGGAAACAGTCGGTAATGTTCATCGGCAGCAATCATCCCCTCAACCGCCGTGAAACAATCCAACCTCTCATAATTCCCTGTTTACTTCCCTCTTGACAACGTACAAATCGACAAACTCGAGCCCCTGCAAGTTCTGAAAAGCACAATGCTCCAAATTGTCGGGAAACCAACGCGAGACACAACTAAAGCTTCGTTAAATGTATCCCCTCGAGCAATTCACTTGAGATTTTTTAAGCCACAGAAGATCACAACAAATCTGGGGTATTTAAGACTGGGGAATTTACGAGTAATAGTCAGACAAAAGTCGACGTTCAGAACCTCACAGGGGGAATGGGTTCGTAAACGATTACATATAGTACTGAGTAATGTCTACTCTATACCAATATCATGGGTCCAGCTTGATTACACTATTTACCAACCTTCATCAAATACATGACACTTACCCGTAAATTGCATCCCGTGGGTCTGTTTCGTCATTCCATTTTCTGGAAGCAAAACCGAGCAGGGCAACCGAAAGACGGATCATTTCTAATGTTTTGAATATGATCTCTGCGGCCCAGAGATTGACCGTTCCTTTTACGTTTGACGTAGAAACGCCCAAAAATCTAGTCTCGAGTATCCAGACTGACGATACACACTGAGTATATGTGTGTATGTACCAAAAATCCGTCTCAGAAACCACAGGAACGTGTTTCCCCTCAAATGAATTCAATTTCTAGGGAAGGTTTAGTTTCTGTGCACGTGGCTTTTGAGTTGCTGATTGCAGAACCATGCAGACTTTATTTATTGATTTCTGCCCATGCAGCACTTTCTGTGCTAGTAGATTGACCGTCCCTAAATGAGCTTTGTAATACATTGAAAATCTTGAAAGCATAATCTTGTTTAGTATAAACTTTCAAAATTTCTCCTCTCACTGGAGGTTGATTTCTGTATCTCTTCAAAATGTGTACTTTGATCCAACCTTGGGCAGGTGCTTTGCCAGGGAAGTAATTGAATGTCAGGGGCCAGGTTGATAAACCATACAAAATCAGGAATGGATTTTAATTATGAAAGTATAGCAGGTCATTCCTTAGATACAAAATGTTAAGTGACTGCTTCATTAATGTACTTGTTTATTTTGCCTTGGTCAATTCCTTGTCATATTTACCTATTTCTATCATGTGTAGTTGTATATGTGGATTTACTGTTAATTTCCTCATCGTTTTCTATTGATGTACTTAGCACCTATTTAAATTGATATAAGTAAAGGACTACAGTCATCAACCGGCCAATGACCCACCATCGGCCAATGACCCAAATCAGCCGGCAGCATGATTATTGTGTCGTGGACCATCCAGGAAGCTCCAGTATTGTTATAATATCTATCATCCATGAGATACATGAAGCCGGAGTCAAGTCTCATGCTACAACAATATAGTAGAACAAAATAAGTTGAAAATTGAGCATGCTTCGAATTTCTTTTCATGAATAGGGAAGTAGATACATACATTAAACTTCTGAAATTTGTTTGTAGCAATGATATATACTATGGCCATGGATTCCGACACTAAAGTGAGTCAAAAGCCTACAGCAGCGTCCAAACCAGCTTGTTTCTGAATTTCAGACCTCGGAGGAGCGTGCACATGTGTCACATCAATGATGTATCTGTCCCCTTTTGGAAGCTGACACGCGCTAGGACTCACTCGGACTATTGATTAGTGATCTGATCCGGGTGTGACATGACTGGGTCATTGGCTGGTTCCGTTCGGTTAACCTACTTTTTCTACTTTACTCTCTTGTTACTCTTATACATACCCTGCCTTGCTTATGATACTTCAGTACAATAGTATATATGTATATTACTTATTGTGATAGTTACCAAGTACAGGGAATGTGATACAGAGTGCCTATAAGCTTTCCAAATTTGGCTGGGTCACCAGCCGGTGGATGACTGTAGTTTCCTCGTCAAACAGTCAAGTATTATCTGTCAAAGCAATTTTGGTGGTGCCATATGCTATCCCAAGCTGGACATGATACTGGATTTGTTTTTCTTCCTCCGTTTCTCCCTATAAGATTGCAAGCAAAAAATATAAGTGTAACAGTAAATAATGACTAGTAGATTCTCACCTGAATATCCGACTGCAACTTGACTATTTGAGTATATAGCCCAACAATACTCTGAAACTTCCAACATAGGAAGTTCAAGTACTCTTTGGACAGAGAAGGACGAGTGTTCAATGTCTGTGTCCGTAATGTAGATATTTTGCTCCGGATTCTGGAGATAAGAGATTTGTTTAAACACGCAGTATAGACAATAATTAATGTCACTTACTTGATTATCCTTGTTCTGTACACCCTCGGGCTCATAATGAGCCCGTCACAGACCACAGTTGTAAATAATTCATGGATCTCGTCTAAGCGATGTTCAAGTTTTTCTAATGTAGCACAAGGAAACAGAAAGCGGATTGTGGAAAATGAAAGTAGCAAGATGGAACAAAGAAGAAATAGGATCTGAGTTGAAGGAGGTAAAGCACCAGCAACCACAGGGATGAGTGAATTGTCTTGTACTGGTTGAGAGACTCTGGTTGGGGCCATGTAAGCTGCTTGCGTTCAAGCATCACTGGACTAGACCCTCAGCCTTTATATTTGACATCAAGTTTTTTTTTACTATAGTAGCTTAGTATAACTCGGGAAAGCTAGTCGCCTACTCCAGTCATAACTTAACACCGTGCACAAGTTGCAATTGATACTCCTGTGTTGACAGTCTCTTACTTTCTAGTTATGGTTAGCAGTGAGTTTTACCCATTCATGTCATGTTTGGTTCCTTGATCCCACCCTTACCTATTGGCCACTATTAACTAATCCTTTCCGGGCCAGACTAGACTACACAGCAGTTCAATGGTGGACAGATGGCCTCCCTCGGATTACTTCTTTGTGCATGGAGTTCTTATACATCAGCAAGTTCACAAGGTTGTAGGAGCCCGTAGGAAGCCCCTCCTACAGGCTCCTACTTCCCACAAAATTTTGTAGGCCTACAAAAGTAGCCGGAGGTAGTAGGAGGTAGTAGGAGGCAGGTAGGAGGATATAGGAGCTTGAGGATGTAGGAACATTTGGGAAGCGTAGCATTGATTCCAAACACCCGCTATTGTTCTGTGCGCAAGAATAAAATAAACTTATTGTCATATATCTACAAACATGCTCTATCTATTCAATAAACCGTGACCTACTACAATGTATTACCTCCACAGAAAAATAATTTGAAGTGGTTTGCAGCAGTTTCGAGTTTGGGATCCAACAGTAGCCAGTGCCTTTAAGGTGCAAAACACTGCTGGCGCCGTTGGAGGGTACTTGGAGACTTGAAAGAATTCAAAAGTTTTTGCAATCAATCTTGACGTAGGTTTGGGTAGCTTGGGTGATTGATTTGTAAAGAATTTGATGTTCTTTGAGGGAGCTTGAAGACTTGAAGTTCTTGATTTTACAGTTGCGGTATTGATGCAGTCTTGAGTAGCTTGGGGTAAAGAACTTGGCACGGTTGGACATTGTTTGCAGAACTCAACCAAAAAAGCTGTTGACACGATCATGGTGGCTTGATGCTGACTAATAACTATACAGCTCAATATCGGCATCAACGGCAAGCAAGCATTTGCTCTTGCCGCTCTTCACTAACCTTTTTATGCTCGACCATGACACCCAGTGAAAAGTGCCTAGGTCCGGAACGAGCCTGAGCGAGGACGGGTCGTGAGAAAAGTGAAAAAATCGAGCGAGAACGAGCCAAGCCAAAAAAGTGAAATATGTTGTTCAAACTAAATAGCTAAATAGGATTTCCCTAAAATATATGCCGACAAAATGTAATCTAAGCTAAATTATTTGGTTACACCTTCATCCAAATAGCCTGTCCGAGCCCTACAGAGTCCTCCGAAGTTAGTCAGTTTCCAACGCCATATCAGACGATGAGGGCGTGTGAATTTGCACCAGCACATCTTGTACTCGCACCACTACCATCTCCCCACTCTCCCCCTGAGACATTTCCGTGTGCCTCTGCCTTGTGCGCTCTTCCACTGTATACTCGTGGCGTGCTAGTCGTTCCAAACCCCTACATTATCTATGGAATGACGGTCATGTTAGTAGGTGGATTCGGGAGGTCTGTGACATGTCAGCGGTAACGAACTACTTTCTCCAGGGTTCTGTCTTTCTAGGTGTGTAAACTGTGTTGAATCACTTATGCTGCACAGAAAATGGCGCATATATTCATGTCTTTAGCGCGTTTTAATAGTGGGCAGGATCCAAGGTATGTTCTGATGACGTTTCCTCTCAGTCATGCCTTTAAATCATTTTTTCTTCATTTTTCCCTCCAAGTGGCTTCTAGGTATTGGGTATTCTATTCTGTGGAGAGCGGATTGCCCTAGGTGTAGGAAGGTTGTGTGCGGTAATACCATGCAGCAGTAGTTTTTATGTATCTAGTCTAGCTATCTGATAATAAACTGTATATACAATCAAGCGAGCGTGTCCGAGCCTAGGAGAGGAAGCAGTGACAATAAAAACCACTGAATACATAAAACCCAACGAGTCTGAGCGAGTCAAAGCTATCCTAGAGTAAAACACTCGCTGCGACTCGTTTTGGTTAGATCAAGTGCCCAAAATTTCGAGCGAGGGCGAGTCAGATAGGGCGTGAGCGAGTTCTTAGACATGGCTCGCTCTGGCTCGATCTGGCCATATGGACTTTTCACTGGGATGCATGACATCCAACTCAAAAAATGTTCACTGATGTCTTCATTAAATTTCTAAAAGTAATTATTTCGACATTTAATCCTCATTCCAGTAGGAGTTGTAATTGTTGTAGGAGCCTGGGAAGTTGTAGGAGCCAGTAGGACTGTAGGAATTTGTGACTTCCTACGGCCCTACTGCTCCTACTGGGTTGTGAATTTGCTGATGTAGCTTTGTGAACCTATCAACCAATGAGACATGGTGTTCGTAACTGCTTCCACTAAGGAGTCTAGGAGCTAAGTGGGTTAATCATGCTTCCCTGACTTTACCAACTAAGAGACTAGTGAATTCCGGCAGTTATCACCGCAACAAACATTCCACAGTATGTGAACGGGCGGGAATGAACATAGGCCTGCCCTCTGAGTATTTATTCATTAAGATGCTTAGAACAGCTCGATTGCCTTGAACGGCTGCGCGCGTCCTTTTCTCGCCTACTACTTAATTACTATGAATGCAGGGCTCCCGGCTTAACATGGGCATGGGTGAGTTACATTGAGAACGCGTCAAAGAAAAGGTTAGCAATCAAAGCGTGCCGGGAAATCATAAAGCACAGTCGCGCTCGAAGGTTTCAGTTTTATTCGTAAATAGGTGTTGCTGGTAAAGATATGAATGATGACTCTGATCGAGCAGAGATTTCCAGATACAAAAATCACCGGATGAGTGCTTTGTTGATTAGCAGGGCACGTACTTGTAGGATCCATGAAACATCTAAACAAGAGTTGAGAATAGCCAGAGCGGTGGTGACAGAATCTATGAAAAAAAAACTTTAGGAAGTGAATCTTAGGAGCAAAAAAAAAAAAAACAACCAAGTATTGTAGCCTGATCTCAATCTCAGTGTAATAAGGACAATACACGACCGTAATCGCATTTTACCGCTCTTATATATACCTTTAAAGAAACTGGCAATGAAGAATTGAGATCCCCTATTTTGGTTGTTGAATTCCAAGAATGTGGAGCAATTGTAGTGGTAGGAAAGACACTTGAAATGATTTGGCTTTTGTCCTCGCATTATCAGTCCGTGTGCCTTAATTTCATGGGCTGACGG
This sequence comes from Stygiomarasmius scandens, assembly GCA_037954225.1. Lineage (NCBI taxonomy): Eukaryota > Fungi > Basidiomycota > Agaricomycetes > Agaricales > Campanellaceae > Stygiomarasmius > Stygiomarasmius scandens. Next base: position 29,401 of record JBANRG010000079.1, on the reverse strand, counting down.
ACCAAGAGCACCGGAAGAAAAGTCTTAACGAATTGCAGTAACCTTCTCGGAGGCTGAATTTAAGAGTTCATCAAAGTCACATTCAAAGCTCCGAGTCACCTCTGCTCAAGAAGCTTTTTGACCGAGAATACTAGAACCAAAAGTGTGCTTAAGATGGTGGAAGAGCATGTTGACTCAAATTCCAAATTACGACGTATCTGAGATTCGCTCTTTGCACTGCAGTATTACATTTATCCAAGTCATACACCTACTTATACTAGGACGGGTAGCATAACTGGTTAATGCGCTGCACTTTTGAACAATCATAACGATTTACACCGCATGAGAAGCGTGGTTCGAGTCCCGCTCTGTCCCTTACTCGATTGCTTTTGTTTTCTTTTTTTTCCCATAAGGTAGACTGAATCACATTTTGCGACTGTCTCTACGGTATGTGTATTGATTACAGTTTGAATTACTATGCAAATTTATTGTTCTCTACTTGTTTACATTGTATGCTTGAGTCTGGCCTCGACAGTTCAACATGTGCTAGACTTTGAATTTGAAGAGAGATTTTGAGAGTCCAAGTCGCGACACTACTGCGGCTACCAGCGATAGAGCATATCAAGCGAAGTATATCGGGAAACTTTGAAGGAAATGTCGGTTCCATATTGGAGAGTTTGGATATGTTGGTAAACCGGTATTGCCGGTAAACTTGTCAGTTTAACGTGGTACTGGATGCTTGATGAATGATGAACTATCGAGGGCTGATTGGGCATACCTAAGGAGGCTTCAGGTACAAGAACCGTCGGACGAACGCTCCGTTATGTATTCGTAAATTCTACGATTGTCTCAGGATTATTGACCACGAGTGAAAATACTCTGAGCAGTGGCTTAGCTACGGTGTCTGCTAATAAAAAGTTTACTTGAATGAAAATCGACATTGCAGTATTGCCTTATCTCAGGGCATACAAGCCTAATCGCATTTTATTAATGTTTTGAAAGAAGCTGGCAAGTTTGGCGGGCGAAGAAATAAGATGAGTAGCTTTCAGAACATTGTCAGTAAAATAAGTCCTTGGTAACTTTCGCATGATCCGTTGTCGTCTACTTGCATTTGACAGTGTAATACGATTCCAAGCGAAAAACGTCGGGACACAAGTTGAAGATGGGAGAGATACTAGAAAACTTGATGGGTTGTGGTAGCCTTGAGGCTGATAGCGGGAAGGGGTTCAAGAGCTCCTCTGAGTCACGTTGGAAGCTCTGAATCAAGACTTTACTCGAACGTAAGTCTAACTGAGAACCGTCGATACCACGAGTACGTAGTAGAAGATGATGGTGGAAGGAAACAAGAATCGGTGTGACACGTGGCGTTCAAATTCAAATTCCACTCTTCTGCTCTGCTTAGAATTACAGTTGTTCGAGTCGTACACGCGTTATACTAGGACGGGTAGCATAACTGGTTAATGCGCTGCACTTTAGAACAATCGTTGATTTTCACCGCATGAGAAGCGTGGTTCGAGTCCCGCTCTGTCCCTATAAAAGAATTGAAAGATCTTTTGGTATTCTTACTATTCTAGCAGTACCGAGTCATCGATGAACCCACGTGTAATACACGTGCTCACGCGTCTCTTCTTTTATCGTCGACTCATCTTCGAGTCATCCCCCAATCTTCTCTTCCAAAAAAGTGCAAAAATGGCCGACGGTGGTCTATTTATTCCCCCCCTCCGAACCCCCTCTTCAGCTGGAACCCCCGGCGGTCCACAATCCACACCTCTTCCCCAATCACACGTCCCCAATTCTCCATATACAACGCCTGGGTTTATCCCTCCAGGAGGAGGAATGCCTGGAACCCCCCACGCACCAAACGTCTCTGCAGAGTTTGTAGGATACCCTAATTTCGCACCTACGCCTTGGACGAATACGCCTGTTGCTCTGCCTGGTGCTCTGCCTGGATCTGGAGGCGGTGGAATGGGAATGGGAGGCGGAATGGGAGGAGGCATGGGAGGCGGAATGGGAATGGGAGGAGGAATGGGAGGAGGAGGGGGATACCCACCGATGGGAACACCTTATCATGCACCACAATCTTCACCTTGGGGAATGCAACCGCAGAATATGACGCCGTATATGGGAGGTGGTATGAATATGCCTGGAGGAATGGGTATGGGCGGATATGGAGGTGGTATGCCTGGAATGGGAGGTCCTCCGATGGGTGGAATGCCTGGCATGGGAGGTATGGGAGGTATGGGCATGCCAGGAATGGGCGGTCCCCCTCCTCCTCAAATGGGTATGCCAGGTATGGGAGGCCCAATGGGCGGGTACGGTGGTGGTGGTATGCCTGGAATGGGAGGTCCTCCTATGGGTGGAATGCCTGGTATGGGTATGCCAGGAGGAGGTGGAATGGGTATGGGTATGGGAATGCCTCCAGGAGGAGGAGGAACACCCGGTGCACCTCCAGCTAGCGCCCCCGACCCATTCTCCTTCCAAACTCTCACAGAAACTCTCCACTCTCTCCATCCATCTTCTCGTCTAACCGGCTCTACAGGCGATCGCGTTCCCCCATTTACCCCAGGTCCTTCATACGGCCCCGTCTTATCCCCACTCGAACTCTCCGTTCTCGGTGTACTCCCCATGCTTCATCCCCTCCTACACCCTCCTTCCGATGACGAAAACGAGCCTTACCTCAAATGGAACCTGTTGTTCAGCAGCGCAATGTGTCAACGCTCTGACGATCCCCCACACGTATCCTGGTCCCGTGGTAGAGGAGATCCAGCTACCTTTCCCCGCGTATCATCTCTCACTCTTATCCCCACTGCACGATCAGCCCCAGATCTTCCAGGATTCTTCATCACTGTCCGCGCGTCGATTCCAGAAGAGGGCGTGACATGTGGAGATGTCGTTGAAGCCCTCTCTGGTTCACTTTATTCTAGGACTTCAGCTACTGTATTCGAGATGCTGAGAAGAGAGAGGAAGGATATAGTCGCTAAAGCCTATCGAGCAAATCGGAGCAGAGTCCCTGGTGTTCCTGGTGGTGCGCTCGGTGAAGGGATGCGTAGACTTGATTTATTGGGACCTGAAGGATGCTGGGGTGGTCTGAGAGAAGTAGATGGGATGCGTGAGATAGGCGCTGCTGTCGCTCTTCGACGGAGTGGTGGTGATCCTGGAGGAGGTGCTGGGACAGGAAAGAGAGGTGAAGGTCTCCCTTGGTGCACGTATGAGTGGTGTAATGTAACCACCTACCCTATGACCCCCGAAGAAGCGAGGATACATGAGGATAGGCAGAGAGGAATGCAGGAAGAGCATGATAGGATTGATAGGGAGAGACAGGCAATGGCGGAACAGAGGATTAGAGATAGGGAAGCGAGGGATAGGGAGCGACATGGGCATCATGGACATCGCTCTTCGCATTCGAGAGCGCAGAGTAGAGGGCAGAATCCACCGGATAGAGTTAGAGGAGGAGTAGGAGGTGACGCTGTGCCGACTTCTCCGACTTCTTCAAGACCTCCGTCGATGGCTTCGTATGCGTCGGCTACTACGACGGCTACTGGTGGGACTAGGAGACCGAGGAACTCGAGAGCGGCGACGGTGGAAACTTTGACTACGGATGAAGAGGATAATGATTGGACGGACGCAGAGGCGAGGAGTGCGAGGAGTGGAAGGAGTGGGAGGACTTCGAGGGCTGGTTAGGGAGTTGGAGGGGGAGGGTATAGAGATGGTGATGACTCGGACGAAAGAGAGCGACCGGTACGTGAAAACGAAATCGACACTCCGAGACACAGAAACTCGGATGATTGGGTCGTCGTTAGAGATATGGTTGACAGGAAGGTGTAACCCTTTCTGTTTCGCGCTACTCTCGCTTTTCCTCTTTCCCTCGTCCGAGTCTATTATCGATGATGTACCCTCCGCCCTCCGCTATTTGCTTGCTTATGATCGCTTTATAGATTTTTTCTTCTCTCTGTCTGTTTTCCTTGTTATCATTGCAATGCACTTGTTGTATGTACTATATACGCTGTGCTTTATGATTGTATTCTTCCCTTGAATGGATTCCGCTTTCACCTTTCTTACTGTCTTTCTTTCTAATGACAGCTTGATTTTCAACGTACATGAACGAATTTATGACGCTCCTTTTCCTTTTCCCAATGGTTTGCATGCAAGTAGTATGTATTATATTATGTACTGTGTATCCAATCGACATTCGTTCGAGTTTGATTACATCTTCAAATTTCATAAACTTGCAAAATAACAAATAATCCCAGGGGACCAGTAGCAAAAGCTGTACGTTACAACCTATGGGACAGAGCGGGATTCGAACCACGCTTCTCATGCGGCGGAACAATTGAGATAAAGTTATCAGTGCAGCGCATTAACCGTATATGCTATCCGTCCTAACTTATAGAGGAGTTGGCGAGGTCTCGTTGTATTCCGCTGAGAGACTTCCAATCTTGAAATCATTTCTAGAATATACGTCATGAGGGATCATTAATAGCGACAAAAGACCTCTTGTTCTTCAATATAGTAATCTGTTCATCAATAATCCTTTTCCAAGTTGGTCTAACTTCTTTTGTATAATGCATAGAAGGACAAGAATAAATTGATTCTTCCTTCTAAAGTAGGTGAAGCCATTCAAAAAACCCGTTGCAGATGTATCCTAGTCTCCCCTAGGCAGACTAGGCCTCTACTCAAAGACTTCATGGTCAATGACGGGAGCAGCCCATCCAAACTGAACGGAAAAATAAATACTAAAGCTTCTGCAGATAATTCAAATGCAAAAGGCAGTATTCGGGCTTGGTGGCCCAGAAGCTGTGCCCTTTTGTTGCATGTTATTATGCTGGTCCATTTGCACATTAATTCCCATCCGTTTTCATTGAAGTCATACCCGGTTTCAATTATAGTATTACCCGTTTTCATTGAGACCAACACCCGTTTTCAGCGAAAAGTGGTAACGGATAAGACATCCCCTCGCTTCAAGGCTCCTCATATGTGTTGTTCCCAGCTAGATATGGTATATAATAATCTTTCTGAGCCATAAAAGCATCCATGAAAGGTGGAATTCATCTGTAAATGAGGAGGAAGAGAGGTAGTAATAGCCATTGTGTAATGAAATAAGATAAGATTAGTTGAGATAACAAGAAAAGATATCTATGCGAGATAAGATAATTGCACTTAGCATTATCTACAACTTCTTACTCCTCGAAGTCCATCTTCCAGGGCCTTCATTGCTCAGATAGCCAAATATTGTTGTGTAGAAATCATTTTAGAGCTAGAATATCACAGTTGGAAGGGGGAAAGAGGCCTTATTGTGATGTACAATCCTTGCTGAAAACAGGGACTGACCAAAATCAATGAAAACGGGTGTGGCATTGAATGAAAACGGGTAACTTGAATTATTGTGCACTTTGGACAGCATATGTTATACTTAAATGCAGCGCAATGTTAACCACATATGCAGCATGCTACCTGTCTTAATTTACAGAGTTCGCAGGGTTCTGTCGACTCCAGAGTGCCCGACTTCTACCCTTCACCAGTTTCAGTTTCACAGTTTGAAATCATTTCTAGAATGTGCTCACGGATATACCTCAAGAGTCAAGTGCCAACATACACAAAATGATAGACAGATGGGCAGTAATACTAGAATCACATTTTCCACGACCCTCCACGAAAGACTGTTGGTTTATGCATTAGCCAGATATAGATGCTTCTGTGAGTTGGAACCCCATCAAAATCAGGGCCAGAGCTGTTACACCAGTTGGTCGAAGGTGTCAAAATCATTAATAGAATATATAGGATTGCGTTAAGATTGATAGAAGGAGCATCCAAGCCACGGACCCAGTAGATAGAACTATATAGGATTGCGGTAAGATTGACGGAAGGGCCATGGACCCGTAGATAGAACTATGTAGAATTGCGGTAAGATTGATACTAAAGGACCATCAAAGCCATGGACCCGTATAACATCAGAGGTATGTATGTTGGGCGAACTAGAGTTAATAGCGCTGCTCAGACCTCCCATTTTTGAGTTCATTTTCGGTTTCATTCTTGGTTTCATTTTTGACAAACTAGGGTTAGGGTTAGCATTACATCCATGTCACAAAAATGAAAATTGCAAAAATGGAGCCCAAAAAATGGCGACATGAAATCATTTTTTATGACCATTTTCATTTTTATCAACTTTGGTTTCCGCTCGGTGGAATCCGGGGACTTGGAAGTGGTGCCGTTGAGCTTCCGAGACACGGGTAACGCTGTTCCTGAGCCAAAAAGACGGCACAAGTTTCATTTTTCGTTCATTTTTCAAAAAACGGGGTAGGGGGTGCTCAAGGCACTCCATTTTTGCTTCATTTTTTATTTCATTTTTATCAAAAGACACTCAAATCCAAAAATGACGCAAAAATGAACGTCGAAAATGGACCAAAAATGGGACGATTGAGCGACCTTAATGTATGAATGTAGACTGAGTGGATAAGCCTGGCACTATATATGCATAAGAACTCCGCCTGATACCCAACTCCCCACTATCTTCTCCTTATAAAGTTTGCTTTCACTTATCTCATCCTCTAGTACAAACATAGTGAGCAGGACGTTCTTTCAGAAGGTTGTAGCCTCACTTCCTTGACATATTCACTCCAACAAAGGGTGAGAATCACTTTACAAAGCCTTTATGGGTGTATTGAACCTCGTATAGTGGAAGATCACAAAAGTCCGAAAATCACCTTTGTAAGTAAACATTTTTTTTCCGATCGATAGCCATAGATTGATAAATCCCAGGATCGTCTCCAGCGTAATGTATCCCCTACCAATCCACCCCAGATTGCGCATAGTGGCAATTCACTCGACGTTCCTGTGGCTGTCGTTGACGCCTGTAACCTGTCAGCGATCAGGGTTCTTGTATGGATGTTCTTCATCCTTCTCCTCATGGTCATGGCGTTTCGTTTCTTCTTCCCTTGCGTCTCGTCGAAGAAGCTCGAATTTTGCTTGAACAAAGTTCATGACCTACTTAGGTCTGCAGTAAACGATGAACTTGTTCTAAATGCTCGGGTGTACCATACAAGAATCATCGAGTAAGTAAACCCTCTCCTCAACCAGCATCAAATTGTTTTGACATATTCTATCCTTCGACTACCAGGATACGAAGCAAGATATCTTCATTACGTTTACAAACACTTCACACCCGTCCCTCACTCTGCAAAGCATATTTTATTTTCTTGAAGTGGCGATTCTGGAGCATTGCCGAGTTGCATATCCAGATACTCAAATTGCAATCAGATATAAAGGCTAGTATGTATTGAATGCATACTTAGCGTTAGTTCTGAATCCAAGGTTTATAGGTTGAAATGGAAGCAGAAAGGCAGAACCGATACTGGATCGAGCTTGAACAGCGCCAGTGTGGGCTGCAAATCTCGGTCTGATAGTACGTATGGGCTGAATGTAATTTCGAATGATATTCATAAGTTTTTCGAGAAATTTTTTGATTTAAATACTTCGTTTCTTTAAAATTATGACTTCGCTTTGTATTATTCTGTTTTTCCACTGAAATTCGAATAAATAATTAAATTATTGACTTATCTCTTTAGTTTGATTCACTGCGGATATGAACAGGTATTCCGAGTTAGGATACCGTAAGGAGATACTGATCCTATTCAGTTACTGAATTGCCTCAATATTCCAATCAGTATTCTTGACAGGAATACCTGTTCCTGCTCAAAGTGATTCTCATTGTGGCTAATGCGACTAGCGACAGCTCGTTGTCCCTTTGTGATACCTAACGAGAGGATGACTGGTTTATTCTTGAAAAAGGACTTTACTTCAGGACAAGCACTGCCTAAGCATCGTTCTGCGGCATCACTTCATTTGAATTGAACTGGAGGGGAGGAGGAGGAATCTATTAACTGGAATTATCTCAAGATCTGGACACTGGGACCAGGAAGCATCCCGATGCGCAGCTCATACATCGTCTTTCCCGGGCTCCTCACCCCAAAATGCAGACGAGCTTCCCAGCCCAGAGTCTGGGGTAGATCTGCCAGAAGTGAAAGGCCACATTGGATACATGCAATGACCACTATATATGACACCTATACCCACATTCTAACTAGCAGTAATTCCTAGGAGCTGTAAGCCCGCTAGTGACATCTGTAGACATTGTATATCTAGCAAAAGCCCATCGACGTTCGTTTGTTCGTTCGTTGTCTCCCGTATTTTTCTTCGAATTTATTAGAAACAAGTGAGCCTAAACAAACAGTCCTCGTAAGTAAATACGCAGAAAAAAAACACCGTCAGGGACAGAGCAAGATTCGAACCACGCTTTTCATGCAGTCAACAAAAGTCAGCAGGTAGGTAGGCTACACAGCTCCTCCGGATGCAGCAGCTTGAAGCAAGTGCTGATTGAATCTACTCGATTCAATTTCAAATTTTTAGGTCTTGAACTTGAAATGAAAATCTGAAAATCATTTAGGGTCCGTTCGGCAAAAGTTTCCAAGTAACATGTACCGGTACATATCACAAATTTTCCAAGTAGGAGATGCTGTTGAAAAAATATTACAACTTCCTTATAAGGGGAAAATATACCAGTACATGTTACTTGAAAACTTTTGCCAAACAAGCCCTTATGTTTACTACTTGAAATTGTCTTGAAATCGTTCAAGTAGAAGGGAAATAACATTTCACTAAAAGGTTCGATAAAGACTTATGGGACAGAGCGGGATTCGAACCACGCTTCTCATGCGGTGGAAGAATAACAAAGTCATCAGTGCAGCGCATTAGTTTACATGTGAGTTGGCAGGGCTTTCTACTCTGAGGACCTTACTTTTGCAGATTCCACAGAAACTTTGAAATTCATATCAATTTCAGGCGTACTTGCTTAGGGATGACTACCTATAAATATTCCCTATATAAAAAGAAACCTCAATTAATCTCAGTTGTGGGGAAGTTCAAGAATGTGACCTTTACTGATCCAAATGGATAATGTTAGAACCAAGGACTCGGAATTTATCAGAGTAGGTGATTCAGGCTTAATTCAGTCCGAATTGATTCAACCGCAGAATGCCTTGTGAATCAGTCTCGCCAGAGCCCCGACTCTCGGCCTGATAGTACACATCAGCTTGTATAATTTCGAACGATATAAAATCTTCGAAAATTCATTTTATAAAATTATGGCTTCACTTCGGTATTCTGTTTGAAGACTGAATACTTATTGAATTATCTTCTTGGTTTGATCCTCGGCACATTGACTATGGCCGGGGTGACCAGCAACGACCCCCTTGTAGTACCTAACGAGAGGACGACTGATTTATTATCTGAATTAGACCTCCTTCGAGACACAAACATCGCTCCAACTGCGATTATGCTTCATTTGATTTGCCTTGAATTGCAGTTACCGACGGCTCGACTGGCTGTCATATCGATACATCTTAACCCCATAGTGGTACATCAATCACGCTAGCACAATTGTCTATGCAATGCAAAGATGAACTTTTTAAAATTTCCTACGCATGTGAATAGAATACCAGTCATGACGTGTAGTTTTTCGCGTGTAAATTTGGACCAGGAAATCATAAGTAGCTGTAAGTGTGCCGAGAAGGATAGTAACAAGAATACGTTGTACACTTTAGTATATTTCCCAACCGATCGTTTCAGCCTTATTCTGTTTGGTATGGCTTTTTGGGAACCAGTACCCAAATGACAAGTTGTAAAGCTAGCATTCCAACCATGCTATGCGACAGGAACGCAAATTTCAGTAACCGTAACGTCCAGTCCGAAAACGACTTACAGAGGTTGTAAGCTCCAGATACCTGCAGCCTGGGCAACTGTGCCTGTTATGAATGGGATAATTGCAGCACCGGCTGCGGCACAAGCACCTATCAGCCCTATAGATCCCGTAAGTATGTGCGGAGGAATGGTTCGACCGCAGACGTTCATAGTGATGGGGAAGACAGGGCCTAAGAGGACTCCGATAAAGGAAACAAATAGTGCCCCGGTCACGAGAGATGGCACGAGCCAAACAACAAGTTGGAACCTAGAACCGAACTAAGACAAGTGTTTATGCAAAATCTTCGATTCATACATACCCGATGGACAAGATCACATAAACATGTATCGCTCGTTCTTCACCGATCCAGCTATTGACTGGCAAAAGAATGATACGACCAACCGTTAGACCTAGGTGAAATGAGAAATGGTAAGAGAAAGGGAAAGCATAGTGGATATGCTCACCTCCGAAAAACCCAGCGGACACGTACCCCGAGGCAGAACCTCCATTGCGGTCGTTTATAATATAGCTGACGCTCCAGTCTAAAAAGTTTGTCTTAGAGTATAGAAAGGGACGAAATATCAATACATACTGCCTTCGGTGACCTCTGTTCCGACATAGCTAAGCAGAAATACTGCGACCAACAAAACTGATCGAGAGTGAGTCAAGATTTGTTTCCAGTGCACTTGTCCGTTGCCAGATAGCTCTACATGATTTCGGCGTTCTCCTTCTTCGACGAGGCACTCTATCGTGCATGTCATATTAATTTTTATTAGTACTCAACGCAGCAGGTAGCTTACGTTCTTTACCCTTGAGGCGAAATACTGCGAGGAGGCAGATCAGGTTGAATATTGCGATGCCAGTAGAAACAGTATAGAAAAGGGACCAGAAGGAAGGATTTTTTGAGAACTGGGTCGAAACCAAAGGTGCCAATAGAGCTCCCACACCTGCATACAAATCCATTCAGAGGATCATAGATTAGCTAGAAGGACGTACCATACGCAGCATGTAATACCCCCATTTTCGTTGCACCATTCCTTTTAACACTAGCTATGTAACCGTTGGATTGAGCATCCTGCATCGCTATGGAAAATCCGCCGATGTAGAAGGTGATAACGAAAACTGGAAAGGGTAGGTGTATGCTAGCTGCCTGAATTGCATTGGCAATGATTTGAACGAAAGCAGCTGATATAACAGATCAGTCTTGCATACATTACAGAACAATGCCGACGCACCTCCCGCAACGGCCTATGGTAATATAGTTGTAAGGTTCAGCAAGTAGTACGAATAGATCCTAAAGCACTGCCACACCTTTCCAAATACAACTTTTTCAGAATAAAAAACATTGACAGCTCCAGCAGTCAAGCATCCCTGTAACGAAGATCCGGAAATTAGTTGTAAGAGATGGATACACGTCAGTTGACTTACGACGGCATTGACGATAAATATTAACGATACCAGAGTGTAGTTTACCTGAAATCATTGTATTCGTCGTCGAAAGTATCGCATCGTAGATGAGGAGTTGTCTACCCACACTAAAGTGCTCCTGCATCACAGGAATCAAAGGACCGGATGAGCCATCCACCCAGCCTATGGAGAACATGCTCATGCAGCAAGCAAGAAAGTGGAGCCACGATTTGCGACGTGCTTCGAGAGAAAGCGGCGTGGCGACTGGTGGAGTTGGAGGTGATCCTTTTTCTTCTGTACCCACTTTGTTGTGTACTGGATCCATCTGAGGCCAATGGAAAGGTAAGAGGAAATGAGGAAAAGGCACCTGCTCTCGCTAGAAGGTTTATAAGGGTGTCGTGGCCAGAAAAATGACGGGGAATCCTCGGCGTTGTCTTTATAATCAATTTGGACGGAAGTTCAACCTGCTGAGTGAACTAGTGAGCCACCGTGCTCGAGTCATATACATGCCAGTGCGATTCTGTGGGGAATGGGGATCACTTTCCCGGAGACTGACTCGATTAGTGGATACTCGAACATACCGGAGCGCTTGGCACTCGTGCTGACTTTTGCTCGCGGCTTGATGCACTGGGTCTGGCAGATAAATACGCGCTGTGGTCCCATTCAGAAACTAGTGGTAAATTGAGGGGTAAAGCCGCTCTAGTAGGAGCCAGGAAAGTCCCTTGATCAGAACACTCCAGTTGCAGAGTATAAGAAGTGCAAGAATATTTAATACAAAGGCTATCCTTCCATGCCAACAACCAACAACGCGAGGTATCGGATAAATGAGCTGTACTGTTTTCAGATGAGGATGAAGCTCCCTAATTACCTGCGGTGTTGGGATTTGACGAGAGTGCCAAACTTTGATTTGGCTTTGATCAGAAGTTGTCGTATTTGTATTGATACAACGGTAGTGTGACCTTACTTCAGGATTTTCCATGGGGTATACGAACATCTTCAATTTTAGCCCACGAGACACGCCTACTTTGACTAGAAGTGAGATGAACCACAGATTAACGGCCACACTCTGGGACTTTTAAAAGATGGCATATAAGTTGAGTTAGCATAGAAAATCGAGGCAGAGAGCTCCAGGAAAGCCTGTGGAGTCTGAGTTTGAACTGGAGAAACAAATAACAGTAAACACGTCAACCTTTCTTGAAGCTCAAATGCGTCTCTCAAGTTTTCCGAATTTATCAGAAGCGAAATCAAGCACGTTGCAATCAACGTTTTAACTTTGCTCAACCATTGAACCGAGTGCTATCATTCTTCGACATGTAGTCCATGAAAAACAGTACTACCAGAGCCAGCTGGACGACACCGTTCTGTGAGTGAAGATCGAAATGACAACATCAGGGACCGACCTTGTTGATTTAGAGACCACATTCCGAGACAGCAACTTCTGTCGCATCCACCTTTATGCTACCAAGCTCAGCAGCATGTCCCCCGGTTAACTGGTCCATTGCTTCTTTAGCAATATTAAACCCGTCTGCACTACGGTCTACAGCCAGTATGATGATGCTCTTTGATTTGAAGTTTGCGTCGGTATAGGTGAGTTTCCAGCAGGTTCCGCATTGCTCCGAATTCCATCCGCTCACAACACTTGCCCCGCCAATGTGAGGGAATGCAGGGATCTGTCCGACGTTCTTGAATCCATATCGAGTAATGAGTCCGTTTTTCCCGTCAGAGCAAGCCAAACGGCTAACTTCTAACGAAGGATCGTCTAGGTTGGTATCGTACTGGACGTTAACCTCAGCGGAGGACGCGTTTGTTGGGAAAAGGACGAAAGCAATGGCAAGAACGACTGAGGGGAACTTCATGCTGGGGTTTGGAAGACGTGGGTTTGATTCTACGGCTTCTTATAGCTGAGGATGAGAAAACTGAGGCACGCACTGAGCTGGCATTCTTGTGGGTTATAGTTTGACGTCAACTTGCCTCGTCTAGGAATCGTTCTCGTTAGCTTCAGAATGTAGCTACTGGCGTTCTGGGCACGTTCGATGAGCGAATTTCCTCGAAGCATCGGAGAACCCGGATCTATTGCCTTGTAGCAAATCTTAATGTTGCGTGAATTTGCTATCACTTGTGTTGCCAACTTTCTTCAACATCGCAAGCTGTCGCGAGTCCACTGCCGGATATGGAACTCGATACGTTGAAAAGAGAACAGAAGTACCCCGGTCCACGTAAGGCCCGTATAAATTTTCCTAGTGCAGTGTTCCTTCTATAATTCGAGACCGCGTCTTCTCCGAGGAGCTGCGCGCGCCTGAAAGCACTCGCCCCGCCACTAGCCCGCGTTCGAAAATACCCGTCTTACATTAAGTAAAACCTGCCCAGTTTGAAAGTACCTAATTATGTTGGAAAGTACCACAGCGGACTGTATGAATTAAACATTAGCGGAGTCAGCCTTCCGGAAGCTTTCCGATACACTTGGTAAACACTCACTATAGAGCACTAACGGTATTTAAACTTCCAGGATACACATGGTCTCGTTGTCTCGGCCTTCTTCTAGCATCGAAGATGTTTTCGATCCAAGCCATTGCATTGTCACTCTCTGTTCTTGAAGTGGTCAAAGGAACACCCATCCCTAATCCCAAGATTCTTGTTGCCAGAGACTTTAATATGTCAGACATGTATGCCAATTGGCCCTCGTACGATCAACTCCCATTACATCCCTCATTCCCAACGAAGGCTGCATGGGGCGTCTGGGTGAGCTTGAGCCTCGTGTTTGCCATCGAGCTACTAGTTCATACTAACTTCAATTCAGGGCGCAGAAGACGAACTCGGTGCTTTGAATCACATCACACCTGACACTATCAAAGCGGCTTTTGCAGAAGTGCAAGAAGGGATCGCTATTAGCCTCAATTTAAACTTGGATGTTCCTCACCCTCCACTTCTTCCAACTAGGACACCTCTGGTTCATAGTAAGTTTTCACAATTGCACTCAGTACATAATATACTAACAGTCTTGGAACGTTTCAAGCTTTCCTTGCCGGAGAGGGATATCAAGATGATATTGTTACGATCAACACACAGATATCGACTCAATATGACGGCTTGAGACATTTCCCGTACTCAACGAACGCAAACGTATCAACTTATCAGTAAGTTTCGTTCATCCAGCTGATGGCAGCCATGCTAACTACGCACACGATAGGTTTTATAACAATCGCGTCACATTTGAAGAGATCTTTTCAGCAGAAGGTATTAATACTCTCGGTATACAAAGTGAGCTTTAACGTTTAGATCTTCTAAGCTTTGTATTGAAGTTCGCTTAGATGCTGCAGCAAAAGGCATAGCGGGAAGAGCAGTCCTGTTGGACTGGGCTGGATGGATGGAGTCCAAGAATGTTTCATTCGATACACTTGGTGTGAGTCCTGTCGAGCGTAATACCCGTTTATTCTGTTGCTGACTCGACATAGGAGGGAAGTATAACTGTCGGTGAACTTGACGCAGTCGCCGAATGGCAAGGCATGAACTCTAGTTCCTTCACTCGTCCAGGAGACTTCCTAGTCATACATACCGGCTTCAACAAACAATACGCTGCTTTACCGGTCCACGAACAAATGACAGCTCCGTACCGAGAAGAAGCACACTTTTTAGGTGTAGAGACGAGCGACAGGACTCTGGCTTGGATTTGGGAAAAGAAACTGTCATTGGTCGGAGCAGACAACCTAGGATTCGAGACGTTCCCGACTCAAGGTGTCGTTGATGGCTTGAACAGGTCACTACATGAGGTATTTATTAGCGGGTGGGGGCAAAGTATTGGTAAGTTTAAGTTGACCATCCCTGCTTGCAGTACTGAATGCCTTTATAGTGGAATTGCTCGACCTTGAGAAGCTCGCGGAAACTTGCCATTCCCTCAACAAATTCACATTCTTCTTCACGATTCAAGTACTCAATGTACCTGGAGGAGTTGCTAGTCCACCGAACGCGATGGCGATTCTTTAACGTATCGAGAGTATTTAATTTACCCTTCGAAATTCAATAGACGTTAGTACTATTATTTATCAAACTGGCACTCGTATCAATCGTGCTGAATATTCTGAAAGAATCCCAAGTCTGCAGACCCAACTATTATGTACCCCTTCATGATCATCTAAGATAACCGCCGCAGTCCTGATTATTAGATTGATTTGAATTGCTTTACATATCAAACACCGACGAACAATGTTTGGGGACGATATATTGATACATGAGATAGGCACCCCAAAATAGATTCATATCACTTCAGTATATAAAAGCAGTACTGCGGCTCAGGCTAGACGTTCTTCCGCATGGACACTATTGTGACTAGTCCACCCCTGATAGCTCTGTTGGGCGTCGCACTTTTACTTTTTCTCAGATTAGCATACAATTGGTGGAATTCACCCTGTCAGCATCTCCCTGGACCACCGAGCTCGAGTTTTTGGTATGGTAGCATCAAAGATTTGAATGCCGATGTGAGTATTTCAGATAAATTGTCTCAAATCGCCTTACTGACCAGAGATTTTAGGAAACCAACTCTTTGCATGAACGTTGGGTATCACAGTACGGCCCTACTTTCACTTACAAAGGACTTTTTGGGGTTAGAATCTGTTTGTATTTTGATCAACTTCTCTTCTAATCCTATTCTCCAAAGCGATCTCGCTTGTACACGGTCGATGTTAAAGCTATTCAACACATACTACATCATAACTACGACTATGAAAAGCTAGAATCTACACGCTTTGTAATGAGTAGCGTAATCGGAAATGGTGTGTCTGATACTCTTTACTGATGGTGTCGATACTTACGCTGCCCCAGGCGTTCTAGTAACTGAAGGCGACAAGCACAGGTCCCAAGTGAATGATATGTTACTTATGAATACTTTAAAAAACTGATCTTGCTTCAATTCGTA
This sequence comes from Stygiomarasmius scandens, assembly GCA_037954225.1. Classification (NCBI taxonomy): domain Eukaryota; kingdom Fungi; phylum Basidiomycota; class Agaricomycetes; order Agaricales; family Campanellaceae; genus Stygiomarasmius; species Stygiomarasmius scandens. Next base: position 13,373 of record JBANRG010000079.1, on the reverse strand, counting down.
GAGAAAAGTCATGGTTCGTATCGCTTGTACATGGTCATAAAGGACCAACTTCTCAATGTATTCAGAATCCAGCCTTTGGCCCTGCTCAAATTCGGGAGTTTGGGGATATATTTCTCGAGAAATCTGTCCAGGTAAATCAACATTCAATTGCAAGTTGAATCGTTTTCACACAAACATCAAGCTTCGAGATATCTGGTCCGCATATTTAAGCAAACACGGAGAAGGAAGTGAAATCGACGTCCTTTCCTGGTTTTCCAAAGCTACATTGGATATCATTAGTATCGCCGGTACGTTTCCTTCCTCTGAACTTCCATCTACGATTCAGTCCTGAAAAATGTTACCCGCTATCGAAGGATTTAACTATCAGCTTGATACTCTTTCCGATACGCCAGCACGAACAGAGTTCCATGACTCCTTGGACACAATCTTTCAGATGGCTTCGGCTTCCAAGATGAACGTCTGGCGTATATTGCAGGCCTACGTTCCAGCATTGCGTATTCTGGTGAGTGTATTCGACCTAGAAAGAAAGAACTGAGTAGTTCATTGAAGTTATACTTATCAGCCATCAGCCTTTGACCCCAATCTGCTCAAGGCTCGAGCGACGATGCTTCAAATGGGAAAGCAGTTGCTGGAAGAGACAAGGACGTTCCAGCTAGGCACTGGAGAAAAGGGACATAGTATGCACGCTAAAGACTTGCTTTCTTTAATGGTCAGATCCAATATGAGCGAAGATGTGTCAATCGACCAGAGAATGAATGACGAGGATGTCATTGCTCGTATGTCTTTCGGTTGCTCGAGAACTCGACCATATATTCTCTGATTTTCGTAGAGGTACCGACGTTCCTAGTCGCCGGACATGAAACAACCAGGTAAGTTCAAGTTGCTTCAAACCTAATTGTGTAACTCTGATAGATTCCCATTTTATATCGTAGTACCGCCCTGGCTTGGACTCTGTTTTCTCTAGCTGAAAACCCCGAAATTCAATCGCGTCTACGTGCAGAACTGCTTTCTCTAAAAACAGAAAATCCGACGATGGATCAAATCAACAGTTTATTGTATTTGGATGCCGTCATTAAAGAGACCCTTCGCATATACTGTCCGGTTACTTCTCCTAATCGCGTGGCAATGAAAGACGATGTTATTCCCTTGAGCAGACCATTTAAAGATAAGTATGGGGTGATACACAATACACTTCCGTACGTCTTTCAAACGAAACATTCATTTATTTTCTCTGATAGATTGAAAGCGTTCGGAAAGGCCAGACGATCACTATTCCCATCATTTCTATTAACAGGTACGTCTTAACAAAGGGAAACTCTGAGAGTGAAACTACGCTTACTATATAATGCATCTAGAGACAAGTACTTGTGGGGTGAAGACGCTAAGGAATTCAAGTAAGTAGGGTTTTGCATTCCACTCTTGTGACCGATCGTCATCGAACGAATTAGGCCTGAGCGGTGGTCCAATCTTCCTGAGGCAGTCTCTGGAATTCCTGGAGTATGGGGAAACACATTGACTTTCCTTGGGGGCGCTCGATCCTGTATCGGATGGCGATTCGCAGTAATGGAGTAAGTGCATTGGATTCTCGGTCTTTCACGAACGAATTCTAATGGGACCGGTATCGCTTCCAGGATGAAGGTTTTACTCTTTACTCTCATTCGAACCTTTGAGTATGAGATGGCAGTTCCCAAGGAAGATATTATCGTCAAGCGCTCGGCTCTCTTTCAGAAGCCAGTGGTAAAATCTCGAACTCAGGAAGGACGGATGAGAAATGAGTTACCGTTATTGGTCAAAACGGTAAAAGATGGCGATGCATGATATAACGCATTCCCAGACAGCATGGTATATAGTAAATTCGAGCATCGAGTCGTTACGCTGAGAAATTATATATACTTATCACAGAAAATTGCCCGAAGTCAGGTAGCGAGCTACAGCATTTCAGTTATAGCCATCGAAAAGTCTCCAAACCAGATACTCTGTTTCTTCGGAGAAGCATAGTCAGGGGTAGAACCTTCCAGGATTGTTAGTTGTACTTTATATTTCAGAAGTCAAAGCAGTAGTTACCACCAAAAAACGTTTGCATGATAATCCCTCGGATTCTTCCTGAGTCACTGTCTGTGATTTGTAAACCCGAAACTTTGATAACACTGTCGCCTTCGACGAATAGTTCCATCTCCCCGTTGGTTTCTCCTGCATCATTAAGCTTCACCCTCATACTAACGGTAGTCCATTGACCCTTTTTGAAAGTGAAAGCTCCGCGACCAACTGATGAACCGTATTCGGGATTGCAATGAGACTCTGGGGGAACATCGCATTGTACTTTATTAGCATCAACATCGGGAAGGTAGGTGTAGAATTCTCCTAAGCCATCTGTCCGCCACATAAGGCGGATAGAGAAGCAGGATGTATCACGACGGCCTCCAGAACAAGATTTGGAGCCCTCCGGATCATCTCCGCCGTCTGAAGAGAGCTCGGTCAGCGAGTGGGAGGATACAGGATGAAATCAGACTTACATAGACCAGGCAGCTTTCCCCCTTTCACGAAATCAAAATCTTCCGGAAAGAATACGGAGTATCCGAATGTAGCTTCCTTTGCAGTTGTGAGATCCACATCTGCAGGTCCGGCGGGTTCTTTACTAGGGATGTAGGAGCCTTCTGGAAAGACAGCCTCCATGGTATTTTTACCATTGAAGGTACCATAGTTATGAGGTAAGGCCTTCTTGTCCTTGCTAACCACTAATGTTTCGTCGTCGAGAGGAAGCGCATCTGAAGACTCAGAGCAAGTGGTCCAAGATTCGGTGAAGCCGGGAATAGGAAATAGCATGGACAGTAGGCCGGAAAGTTGACCTGATTCTGTATTTGTGCCAGGAGATTCTGAGCTTGAAGCCCTGACAATAGCTACGCTCAAAGAACGGCTGCTTTTCAACGAACCAGCATTGACAAGCATGAAGAAAATGGAAGCAAGCAAAGAGACCTCGGGAAGCTTTGAGAGCATAAAGTACGATAGAGAGAGGAGGGTGTTTGGAATAGAGAAGCCATGTACAGTTGGACTTTAAGGAAACCTTGAATTGGTCGAGTTGCCTCGCTTCTTCCGCGATCAGTGATTGTCATGATCTGCCGGCCTGTGCGGCATTTCAATTCATTGCCGGTACTTTCCCCAGCAAACTTATTCTTTTTCTACACGAGTACGGGTGGATGGTGTAAATGGTAACACGCGTGCAAGTATGTCTGGTACGAGCTATGAGGTTCGAGTCCCGTTCTGCCCAAGAACTCGTGAAGTTTTCTTTGACTTGCGGCAAAATTTCTACGCACGGTGATCATTAATCCCTTCTACGTATTAGCCAGCAAATCACTAGTGCCAGCTAATCCTCAGCAACTTTCCATGGACACCCGAATGGCTCTGCGCGTCTCCTTGAGTGCTCAATGTAAACGGGCAAAAACGGCGTGAACAGGCTTTCTGGAGCGCTCGTAACATCTCCACCTCAAATCCAAGATCTGGACTCCGCGCCAGGATTTGCGGGGTTCAAGCATCTCCATGCAAATTTTCCGCTATTCTCCTTTATCCATGGTGCTAAGCTATGATTACTTGTCTGAAGTCTGAATTTTGGAATACTGGCTAGACCATTCAAATACATCCGTCAAATACATCCGGTACACAAATTTTGAGCTGAATTAGAAAGACAAGTTACTATGTTCATAAAATTGATGAACGAAGGTATCAGGTGTGAGATCTGATTCCAAGAAGGCATAATCTGGGAGCGATGCATCGCTTTCGAATATTTCCATCTCCGATGATGCTATAGGTTGAAAGCCAGCGAGAAAATAATCAGAAAAAGTCTGGGTAGTATTATTTTCCTCGAGTAAAGAGGAATGAGAACGACGCGGTAGGCCGACGTGAGGTCTATGAAGAAGATATGGTGTCGAAACTTTTGGGAAAGATGATCGAGGTCCGCTGAGTCCACCGTATTTCTTGACCAACGAACGTAATTCTCGGGAGAAAGGCTTTTGAGGGACGGGACAAAGCAGAGTTCTGATATTGGACTCTGCATAAGTATTGGCAGGTAGGGAAATATGTTGATCGTCCAGATCCTGTGGTTCCGTAGCAAAATATGGAGGAAATTCGAGAAATTGTGCATCGAACGTACACGCAGATGGATTAGTGATCAAATCTGCGCAGGTTTGGATTTCATAGCGAGGAAAATTGCACGTATAATCCATCGCACCGGTGCGATAACAAGACATAGAACGGGGAGTAGTGAGTTGAGGAGAGGGAACGGGACTTGGTACGTGCTCAAAATGCTGGGATCCAAAAGGAGCCGCTACCTCTACAGTGGCAAGATCTATTTCTAGAGGTGAGGTAATCGGTGACCCTGGGGTCTCAGAGGGTGGCGTCAAAACGACTGACTGCACAAAAATCAGCGTTCTGAACTGCGTCTGCGGAAATCAGTTCACTCACCATGACCCCAATATCCTCACTGCTACTGCTACTCTGCAAATCATTTCGAGTGGATAGTTTGAATACGTTCAGTCCTTTTCGATACTAGGAAGATACCAAATGTCAATAGAAGATCGGGTTCTCTATGACGAAGTCCACATCTCATACCTTTTTACGGCCACGTTTAGGCTTCAACCTCTCGTATGTACAATCTAGCAATCGTTCATATAACAAATTCAGCTCCCAGTCTCGAGAGAGGCCTAAATTACCTACCTATACCGTTCTCAAAACACCAGTGGCACACTATACCTGGATTGGGTTTAAAGCATCGTGCATGACGATTGGCACATGCATCACAGCCTTCAGAGAATTTGACATCAGGATCGTCAAGGATTTGAGAAATTGCTGACTTACGTCGAGCGTTAGGCAGTGGTTTTCCAGTTACAGTAGTGTTGATTATTTCTATGAAAGTCGTTCAGGTCCGATTTACTGATTAGAAGTTATGGTGTTCACCTTCGATGGAGCTCTTCATGTTTCGGCGTTCCGTTTTGAGGCAGGTCTGGGTATTCTGACAGCAAGTTGGGTAAAGTGGAAGAAAAGAGTAGGTATCGCAATATCGTAATGGCACACCGAATTGAACAAGCTCCTTGGGAAACGTGATGTGGCAGTAAGTCCCGTTCCTACTCCAGACCACGCTCCTTAAACTTTGGCTCCAGATCTTGTTGCTTTGAGCTCTCTGTTCCAACATGCCTTCGGTTGCAATTTTTAGTAGAATGGTTTAGGTACGAACCAGCGTCCGACCTCATGATTGTGAAAATCTGCTCTCGTCGAACCTAATGTTTCTGGACAAGCCGGCCATTCATGAAGGGAGGGGTGAGTAGAAATCGATACCTACACGCCCAACGAGGTCGAGATTTGATTTTTTACGGGTTTATCAGGTAATTATCGGGCACGAGGTCGCGCTAATAGTATGACCAACGGCGCCGTCATCGATACCGCCCTGCTGTACAATAATAATGGCCAGGTGAACGTAAAAATACATCTGGTATTAATCCCAGAGTCCCAGTAATGCTAGAGGAGCCAGCAGAGGACTGCCGTCATCTAACTGGACAGATGTTTCAAGTCCAGGATATTGGAGACGCATAATGCTACTTGGAGTGAGCCAACGGTGAGTACTAAGAAGATAATCGATATCACATCAAGTGAAGCTAATGTCTGGTTTTATTACCAGAATCGCATTGAGCAGTAGAAGCAATTCCGACCAAGTCATACACAATTATTCGGGATGCCGGGTCAAATTTCAGTTGCATATTCTCCCGGTCAAAAGTTGAACTCACATACACTTTCTCGATAGAATCTCTGAATTGGAACACATCGATAGCATGTCTATGCGAGCTTCTCAAGTCAAAATATATGAGTTGGAGCAAACAGGAAACACGCAACCTCCATAGCTTAGAGTTTATCACCGAAACATAGAGGTCAACTGCTACTGTCTGTACGAATTCGCTGGACTTCAGAACCGGAGGTGAGTCGGTCATCATCACAGGAATCGCAAGACTCACACATTCTTAGCAAAAAAAAGCACAACACGAAAAGGACTTCCGAATGTTTCCGAACAAGGCCTTCGTCAGCGCTGTGCGTTCTCAGATCAAGACATCACCTCCGCTCAAGCCTCGTCCAGTCTTATGTGTCGAGATATCCTTGCAGTATGGAAGGGAAGCATTGGGGAATACATGGAACGGCTTGTGATCCCAATTTTCCACTGGTAAAGTCGTCGTTTATTTTTCAGTGTAGGCGGTATTGTGTCGACGAATTCAGTCTTCCAATTGCCTGAACGAGGTTGCATGTTGATGTGTTCGGCGACCATGCGAATAGTTGCCTGGTAGAGGTATCAAATAAGGAGACGTGGTGGTGGTTGTACTTGCTGAGCGCCGAGCCCGAGTCCCGACAGTGACTCAAACATATTGACCTGGTACCGAACAAGTGACGTAACGACGCAGCCCTTGGTTCTGAACAGCCATCTTGCTTCATGCGGACTGGCTAGGCCACGTCGACGTGCAGTGGTAGACAGAAGGACGCTACATAATGGTAACATAATACATCTACCAAAGTCCGTGGAATTCCAAGGATGCTGATATATGTAAGGCCGCGAGGCATCCTTTTTATTCTCAGTCATCGTGTGTTAACAAGGCTTCCTTAGTTCTCTCGGATGTGCTTGAAATACAAAATATATGTATGATCGTTATTTTTTTTACCAACATTTCTACACTACTCCCCTAGCGGTCGTTCAGCGCCGTGTAGGTTTTGCAGAGGTTGTGCCTGAACTACTGCTACTCGTGCTACTCGAAGTACTGGTTGTCGAGCTCCCTGTGTCATCAGCAGTCGTGCTTGTATCAGCTGGATCACTAGAGTCGGTGGGCTCAGCACTTGGATCATCATCTGGACTGTCAGGGTCGTCTGAGGTAGGGTCATCCGAAGTGGGGTCTGAAGTGGGGTCGTCTGAAGTGGGATCGTCTGAAGTGGGATCGTCTGAAGTGGGGTCGTCTGAAGTGGGGTCGTCTGAAGTAGGATCGTCTGAAGTGGGGTCGTCTGAAGTGGGGTCGTCTGAAGTGGGGTCGTCTGAAGTGGGGTCGTCTGAAGTGGGGTCGTCTGAAGTGGGGTCGTCTGAAGTAGGATCGTCTGAAGTGGGGTCGTCTGAAGTGGGGTCGTCTGAAGTGGGGTCGTCTGAAGTGGGGTCGTCTGAAGTGGGATCATCTGGTGGATCCTCTCCCTCAGTCTGAGTAGAATTTCCGCCAGCACCGTCCGCCAATTTGCAACAATACTTGATAGTTGTTACTTGTCCCTGGAGCAAGCACGACTGAGTCAAGTCTGGCTCGTAGCATTGGTTCCAGTTCCTCTTGTCCGTGGTGACGACTTCTTTTGGTTTACCGAGAAGGCTGTATTCAATGCATTCTTTCAGTTTCTAGAGTTTTCAGATGATGGATTAAAGATTACTCACCTGTTCGGCTTATCGCAGGTGAGCGAACATCCCTGATCAAAGCCTCCACCACAAAAGTTGCCTTGACCGGGTTTAGGTTCATTAGAGCATATGGGGTTACAATCGTTGGCGACAATCACTCCTTTGATTGACGGAGCTTTCATTTGCTAGAGGATGGCGGATTGTGAGTGCTTTTTATGCCTGTAATTTTGAAGAAACACTCACAGAGCCAATTCCAATCTCTCCTTCACTGCAGACCGACCCACTTGATGTCGAGATCATGGGACTATCGTCTGGAATTGGTGTCGCGCCTGCCCAAGTTACAAGGGCGAGTACAGTCAGACCGAACAGGGCTTGACGTTGTCGGGGCATTTCTTTTTCTGGAATTTCTAGTCTCTTGGCGAGTATTCGGGTGACCAGCACCGTGTAGATGAAAAAAGGAACCAGCCTAGGGAGGCCATAGCATTCCACGACGTGTTTATAGCTTCGGATTATATTATCCAGTTCTCATCCTGATGACCATGACGTTGACGACCGCCACCGAAATCCAGTGCAATTGTCGGCGTTGCATGGTTTTCGAGCCTTGTGGAATCCTAATATCAATGATTCCAGTCTGATGGTATAAATATCTCTTTCCTCACCGCATTCGTGTGCATCGGAATAAGCTATAGTACCAATCACAACGATGTTAGTCTAATGATACTTATAAATATCTCTTCATTCACCGCATTCGTATGCATCTGTAGATCCATTTACGTGGCATCAGCAGCGCATTTGAAAGCTTAAAGCCCGACCTTTCAATGGCAGATAATGGTCTATTTGCCTTTTTGGATGACAAACGAAAAACTACATTTACGATTACAACCTGACTCTGCGTTTCCTAACAACAGAAGACGCATCTCCATCCGAATTATCCGAATCATCACCACTCGCAGAAGTAGAGTCACCACCAGCGTCACTGGCGGCATTAGCAGACGGGTCGACCGGCGTTCCACTGGTGGAATCTGAATTAGCAGGCGTATTGTCGTTAGAGGAAGACGCATCCCCCGACGAGTCCGGTGGCGAATTAGAATCTGCATTGGAAGGTTCCGATGTACCATCGTCAGATGGAGGATTAGACCCGGATCCAGAGGTAGAATCCGAACCAGCACTACTAGCAGGAGCATTGGTTTCGGAAGTAGTACTTGAAGCAGCATCGGCAGAAGATGACGAGTCCGAATTGGTGTCGCTTCCTATGCAACACCAGTCAATTATTGTTGCTCCAGTGCTGATCATGCACGTCTGCGCGATATTCGGTCGATAACATTGATTCCAGTGCCGTTTGTCGGTGGTTACGGCTTCTGAGGGCTGTCCGAGGGATCTAGAGTTGTATGACATGAGCAGAACGAAAAAAAAAAATCCGAAAGAGAAGAGACTCACCCGAACGCACTCGAGCAAGTAACAGAACAACCGTCATCGTCAAATCCTCCAGTACAATACGTACTCGTCGCAGAGAGCACAGGGCCGTTTGAGCAGATAGGATTGCAGTTGTTGGCAACTATGACTCCTTTTGTCCCTCCGTCTGTAGTTCGCTAAAGAAGGAACAAAAAGTGTAGAATAAGTCTCGTCTCCAAAGCAAGCCCGGCGAGTAAGTAACTCACTGTCCCAATACCAATTTCACCATCTTTACAAACTTTTCCCTCGGGCGTAGCAACCATTGGACCTGTCTCAAAAAAGGGAGACGGTCTTGCTGAGGTCCCGGTGATAAAAGCGAGAGTGATGAGGACTGATGAGTCTTTCCAAGAAAAGCGAGGCATTTTATTTCGTCTCTAATTGTCGTTGCGTCGCGGATAACGAGGGTGACCAGCACCGTGTAAGTGACAAATGAGTAGGCCCTGCCTAAGGAGAAAGTTCAGCAAAAAAGGTGTTCTTATAAACACAGACTGTCCGAGCTCACCGTGCTAGTAGACTGATTCAATAACGGCCTTTACCATAACTATCTGTCTAGACTCTATATCTAGTCAGTTGCAAACGGCGCCCAACGACGCGAGTTTGTTTGCTGAAAATTGAGTTGTAGCAATAGTACCCGAGATGCACGAGCTGGCGGCAAAAACAACACATTTTCAAGACTTGCTGAGGCAGAGACGATTGACGGAATTTGTTGGAAATTTTTGAAAGGCATTCTCCGTAGGGAGAGTCGACATAAAAAAAGGAGCTGGAAGTAACTGCAAAACACCCGCGGTGCTTTCCAGATGCCGCCGGAAACTATCCTATGCGTGACTAACAAGTTTTCGTCAGCCAGTGACCCTAAGGGACAGGGATCGACAATAGACAACTCGTTGACATGCGCAGTCTATCACTGATTGTCTACAGGGGGCGACTTGGCATGATCGACGTCGTTCAGGTTCAACCCGAGCATCGAGTACCAAAAGTACGGGATTCATAGATCCGACTCGGAAGTCTGGAAACCAATCTTGGGGAACGGCGGGTACAATAGTAGTGGTACATACTACGGTAACGATAGCGAGGATAGGAGGTCATAAATGTCAGGACTGTCAAGTGACAGAAATGAAAACTCGAAAGCGCCAAAAAATTAAAATCCAAAAGTTCGGGATGGCCGAGTCATTTGCACCAGGGGACTGCAGCGAATTAGGAAGGAGGAGATGCGAAAATAGGGTGCAAAAGTCGAAGAGGTGTCCATTGTCCAAGAGTAGTACATATGTATAGTTTTACAGAAATATATTACAAGTGTCAAGAATGGGACACATCCAAAATCCAAAAGAGTAGAGTCGGGGGAAGTAGAAAGCTGGCCAACTGGATAACGCCGTGAAGCAATAGTTCAAAAGGTCGTATAGAAGTTCGTGAACGTTCATCAGCGAAAGGATGAACCTAGCGTAATGGAAGTGGCCCAAACATGGGCGTAATCGTGTAGTTGGCATAGCGCGTGTTGGGGAGCTAGAAGCTGCGAGGCAAAGGCTGCACCATATAGAGCGACACTAGTGCCTTTGCCAGAACCATCCATCCGTAACTGATTATCATTCAGCCCAGTCACTCCTTAAATAGCCTCTTGATTGCCACGTATCAAGAGTACTACCGCATCTGCCACCTCTGCCCCGCACCAGCCTCGCTATATGTCCTCAAGAAACTTGGTTCCTCCGCTAAATGTTCTCGTTGATACTCCAGAGACGTTGGACTGTACACTCTGTACTGTTTGTTCGGACAACGTCCTGTTCGGATCTGGTGGATGTGTCATGGTAGGACTCAAACCTGACATGGGTTCCGGAGATTCCGCCCGCAGCGGTGCTCCAGACATAGGTACAGGTGAGGCTGTACCAGACGACAGCGGACTAGCAGCCGGCGCTGGCTCGCCTCTCGTGGCAAAATAGGAATTAGAGTAGGTTACCGGCCCAGCTTGGGGCACTGAAGAATACGTGGACGATCCATCGCCAGCAAAGCTGACAGGTGGTCGGAAAGGTGAGTCGAGGCCAGGTGAGTAGGCCATCGGCATGGCTGGGGAAGGGTTGGTGATGTTTATTCTGCTGGGTCTTTGGAAAGTGTCGTGATCATCGTCGTCCCATTCGTCTCCACTCGCAGCCTGCATCCACCCTCCTCGGCTTTTTGATCGTGGGCCAGCCTCTGAAGAAGACGTAGGTCCTCGGCTATGACCTTTTACTGAGGATGCACCAGAGAACATGCCGCCGAGAGCGGCTAACCAAGTTCTGGATGGTGTAGAGGTAGACTCGCCATAGACGTATGATGATGATGGGACAGGGGTATGGTGGTGGTACTTGTTTCGTCTGGTGGCTCTTTCAGGATCCGAGTTCGTCGTACTTCGTGAAGGGAGGTCGTTATCATGTCGAAGGATAAAGTAAATGGCGGTACAAGCAGCAATAATGATGAGACTGAGGCAGACAACAAGCGCTACAAAGCCTGCAAAGAAAATGAGAGGGGATTTGCATTTCTGATACCCGCTACGTACCTCCAAAACTGCCGCCTATTCTCGGTACATCTCGTTTTCCCATCATCAGCGAGTGAGCGTCCATGCTTCGCCGTATTGCAGTATCCGAGCTCGATTCAAAATCCATGAGTGATAGTGAAAAAGGACAATGACGGTCCAAAGGGGCTGGGAAAGCGAAATTCAGGGGGTGGGGTAGATGGGATAGATCAGGCTTGAGCGGGATAGGTTTTGGCAGGTCTTGTAGTTGGTTATGACTATCACGCTGGCTGTCTGGAGCCCTTTGAGGATCTGTTTGACACGAAAGAACTCAGGCAGTGAACATGGGAGAAAGAAAGGTAACCACTGACGCAGCCAGCGGAGCTAATGGCACTACCCACGGGGTTGCGCTTCCGCATGCGTGTCCGTGATGTAATATAGTTATTTCTTTCTTTGTCCCCCACCATGATACTTGCTTTCATCCTTTTACTTCTAATTTTTCATTGCTCGACACACTATACCGTAGAGCTCGAGTCGTGAAGAATTTTTGTGAGGAATTATTCACGATTTGACTGACATTGAAAAGATTCTTGCCGCAAGCGAATCCGAAACACCTACTCCTCCGAATTTATTCCAGATCCGGTTACACGTAGTAAAAAGCGCCGGAACTTCGAGGTCCAATCAAAGATACGAAGAAGAGTGGAAACAGGTGCTAAGTCGACAGAGACTTCCAATCAAAGCAACTTCCCAGCGTACCCCATGACCTAGTACCAAAAGCGAAACTACTTGCTACTCACAGTGCGTCATGACATCTGTAAATAATCCGTTTACCCTCGTCTACCTTGCGATGGAGTCTGAACCTCGCCTGGCGAGTTTAGTTCAATTTCTACCCTGACTGAGCTAATTGCGCCCCCACCTGCAATTTTCTACAGCCCGAGCTAAGGACGGCTAAAATACGCCTATTGCCACCGAAAATCAGAAAATAATTCTGAAGTTGACACGCACTTTGTCGAACTCTGCCCATTTTCGACTTGGCTTGTGATTTTAACAATAATCTTGCGGCATTGAAGACCGAGCGAGTATCCTCCGGCTTTACGGCTCCAACATGCTGGCATCCTTACAAGTGCGCCTTCCCGATTTAATTTTGTGGCACCAGAAAATGAGGGAACGCATGTCTACGCATGTCGGTCAGGGCAGAGCATCAGAAAGTGTGCTCACAACTTCACATCCTGGTTTAGCGATGCGGGTAATCTGAACAGACTTTAGGCTTTTTTTATTTGCCTGATAGCGATATCTGCTGCCACAAGTTCAGGGCGAGGCAGATATGATAGATTCCAGACTGACCCCGGTACCGTTTTACCTTACGTCGACATTCGAGAGCAAAGCTAGTCAGAAACGCGTGCGGGGGAAATCATGTTTTCGACCGAGAAACTGATTTCCAGCCTTATACTTCTACGCAGCTTTTTTAATACTTCGCATTTCTGTTGCAAGCCATCCTTTCGGGCACAGCTAGTAAAAGTTTCCGTGCAATCGGACTCTGCAGGCCCAGGTGTACATCAGTCTATCAAAGTTTTGAAATATCGGTTTTACTCGGTCAAAGACTCTCAATGTGACCTGGATCAAGCGCATAACAGGCCAGTAGCGCCTAAAACTCTTCACTGACAACGTCGGGGCTGGATCAGAAATTTCTAGAAGACATGTGCCCGCCTACGCGTACACGGAGGTGTGCTGATTGCACAGAGAAATTTTATATCCGCCGGTCCCTTGAACATTTGCATCCACTTTCATACCGCCGGGTAAGTATGGGACAAAGGAGCTCATCGCCCAAGTCCGCGCTCTTCAGAGCAATCACAATGGTCATTTCTTGTGTGTAATCCGGTTCACTCCCGGCGGTCTAGAAAACCTGTGAGCTTCGTGTTTATCATCCTTTTTTCGGACATGTCATTCGATCATGTTCCTTTGTGTTCGCGATTTGCTCCCACTGCTAACCGCCGGAACATTACGATCGCAGTTTACCTCTCCTTTTGTCTTTTTCTTTTCTTTCTTTCT